>APFE030527445.1:0-48455 GCA_000404065.3 Pinus taeda
ACCATATGAGCCAGGCTCAACAAAAGTAGCCTCAGTTCAAGGATCAGCTCCCAAAGCATTTATAACAGCACCAGTCGGACCAGCAGGATTCATTAGAATCTCATTCCCAGAATCATTTCAAGTAACACCAGTTCAAACAACATCAATTGAACCAGTGAAACCGGCATCAATAAAGGGGTCATCATTCCCAAGAGCATTCCCACCATCAACAATATAACTGGCTTCATTCCCATAAGAACTGGTTGAACCAGAAGATTCACATATTATATCATTCCCATATGCACCAGTTGAACCTGGATTCCCAGGAGCACCAATTGAACCGACATTTCAAGTAGCCCTATAAGCACCAGTGAAAACGGGATTCCCAGCCTAACCAGTTATTGAACCCACATTATAAGCGGTTGAAGCAGCTTTATTCCCCCCAGCATTACCAGTAGTTGAACCGACAGTCCTAGAAGCACCAGTTGAACCAACATCATAATTCTTTTTCCTAGTCTCAGTTCCAACAGCTGTTGAAGAGGCAACAACCCCAGGATCAAAAGTCCCAGCCCAAGCATAAGTAGCTCCATAAGCGGTTGAAGTAGCATCACCAGTTCCCGGATCATTTCTAGAAGCATTTCCATCATCAGTTGAATCAGCCTCATTTCCAGGATCAAAGTATTCCCTGGAAAAGATAACCAGCATTACCACAACAAATAGCACTACAACCAGGAGCATCACGACGGACTAGGCCTGATGGAACATCCCCACCAATAGAGGTTACAAGAGCTATGAGTACTATAAGTCCTGGACTAACAGAGAGGTCTGGACTATATATATACAAGGATAGAGGTCTCCTACGAGGATAGGTCTGGACGAAAGCACTAGGTCTTGACACATGCATAGGTCATAGGACACTGAGACTGTAGGTATGGACATCATAGAGAGGACTAGGACATTTATAAGACGGAGGTCTGGAGGTCTGGACTAACGGATATATTTCCATTATTCTTTAGTAGGACATTTTCTATGTGATTAAGAAAGGCTAAGATAGATAGATACCATAGAGACATGGGACCATATCAAGGGAAAAAAAGAGACCTTGGGAGTAATCAACAAGAGAGAATCACCTGGGTGGGGACTAAGATAAGGGACTGTGGCAGGAGGCTAGCTAAGGGTAGGAGTAGTAGAGTAGAAGTAGGACCACTCCCAGTAGCCTTGCCAGCAGCAGCACAACCAGCAGTTCTAGCATTTGCATCATCAATTGAAGGAGCCTTATTCCCAGGATCAGTTCTATTCGCATTTGCATTATCAGTTGAAGGAACATTATTCCCAACAGACTAAATGAACCAGCTTCCCAGCATCACTAATAGTGGAACCAACATCAATTGAAGCACCCCCAAGAAAAGCAAAAGGAGCATTCCCAACGTCAAAACAAGGAGCACTGGAACTAGCAGCCTCATATGCACCAGTTGAAGGAGCACCAATTGAATGAGCATCATTTCCAAGAGCATTTCCAGAGTCATCAGTTGAAGAAGCAGAATTGAAGGAGCAGAATTCCAAGCATCACCAGTCTAACCAGCTTTTTCTTCCCAAGAGCATCCCTTCTAGTTCCAAAGCTAGTTGTTCGAGAAGCAAAGCTCGCCAGAATCATAAACAGCTGGACCCCCACTAGTGCTATAAGCTATCGGTTCACTCGCAGTGGGAGAGTAACCACCTACCTTGCCCCGGATCGGTGTAGATCAAATTGACCACTTATACCTTCGCTTGGTTCCAGCTAAACTTGCACGAGTAGCAGTTTATCCAGTGGCAGCAGGACGACCAACAACATGAAAGGCAAGGACAAAGGCACCCACTAAAGCAAAGGGAAGACAGGAATCGCAAAGCCATAAGCATGAGAAGCATAAGCGACGGGAGGCATTCTAGAGATGAAGGGAACATGGGCAGAAAAAGGGGGAGCCTAGCATGTATGAGAAGCACGAGACCATTAGGGGAGGCCGCGGAGCTGTAATCCCCGGCTTCTCACAAATGGGAGGAGAAAAGTGGCCTACCAGTTAATGGCATGTAGGATCATGTGGAAGTAAAGCAAGGGAAAATGCACACTGGACACACTCTTGGTGGTAGAGTTTCATATTTAAGGGGTGCTCTTTAACTGGTGCACCTTACTACCGAGAAACGCGGAATGAATAATAATGATAAGAGAATATAGTGCATAGAATGATTGGGGATCTACCTCTCCATATTTCAAGGTGGATGATCGATTCTGACACCGGACCATCATGTTAGGGAATGACGTATAAAATACATGAATGGTTGCATCGGTCGAAGGGCGGGGCGTAAGCACTCGACAGATCAACCTTTGAAACGGGCCTTTAGGCACTCGCCCCATTGATAGAGAGGGGGAGAGAGAGATAGCAGATAAGCACTCGCTTACCTATCAAGCAGGGAGAGAGAGCACTCGACCCATCGATCTTAGGAGGTCCGAAGCGATAAAGAAAAGATCCATCCCATAAGGGGTCCATATAATCGGACTGAACGTCCATCGATTGTGTGTGATCCTTAAACAAAGCCAGTCCGGTCTTTCCCCGACCATAAATTCCGTTAGTTTGCTGCTGTCGTCGATGGTTGAAACACCAGGGGATAGATCTATATACTTTTCACCCTTTATCCAGATCCCACCCAACCCCAATGAAGCAGCTTTCAACCGCTACGTGCCTCGGCGTTTGGCTTCATCGAACGACTCCTTCTCCTCTCGGTTCCTTCTCCCTATTGGCTCCCTCCATCCAGTCTCAATGGTCTTTTCAGTCCTATTCCAGCGCTTGTGTGTGCCCGGTGTTTAGGGTTTCCACATTCTGTTCAATCAATCAATCTATCTATAAATCTTACCTTCTTATTTATATAGAGGGAGGTGGAAAACTTACTCTTGTGTTAATGAAGCCATGTGATTTGCAAAAACTAGCAAAATAGATTGAAAAATATGTGTGGAATTTGGTCACTTACTTTTCCCCCTAATTAAGCTATGTGAGAATTTGCAAATAAAAGTAAAAATAAAGATAATTTAATTACCCTACTAATTGTGATTAGTAGAGTAATTAAGTAATCTAGAGTACATAAGATGGATTTTGTGTATGCGCACCTTCTGTATATCCATGCATATATGGAAGCGTGCATATACAGAATATGGAATATGCACATATCTTCTATATATGCACATATCTTCTATATATGTGCATATCTTTCGTATATGTGCAACTTTTATATATGCACATACACATAAGTTGTGCATATATAGAAGTTTTGCATAACTTTTGTAACATGCATATATTACAGTCTCCATATATGCACAACTTCCATATATGCGCATCTCTTCAGTATTTGCACATCTATTATATATGTGCAACTTCCAAATATGCACAAATACAGAACAAATGCACATATACAAAATAAGTGCATATATGGAAGATGTACTCATATACGAAAGATGTGCACATATTTTATATCACTTATCTTCTGTATATGTGTAACTTCCATATATGCGAATATCTTTTGTATATGTACAACTTTCATATATCTACATATACCAAAGTTGTGCATATATAGAAGCTATGCGCATATACGGAAGTTGTGGATATATGGAGGTTGAAGTTGTGCACAACTTCTGTATATGCGTAGCTTCTGTATATGCACATATATGAAGATTGCGCATGTACGGTAGATGCACATATACATACGCTGTGCATATATAAAATATATGCATATGCACAATTTATGGACAACTTCAACCACTGTATATACACAACCTCCATATATGCACAATTTTCATATATGTGTAATTCCTATATATATGCTGTTAGCCTCCTGCTCATAGCAGGTATTCATCTTTCATGATCGACATTTCTACATACCAAATATGTCATACTTTGCATGCTGCAATGTTCCATATTTGCTACTGAGGCCAAAGAAGTGTTCATGAGAGTGTGCTAGTCTAAGTGCCTCTGCTGTATTCCAATTTTGATGAGTTATTCCATTTTTGAACAATTTTCAGTTAAAGGGAGGTCCAAACAGCGTAATCTTGGTCTCCCTAGGTTTGAATTTCCTGTTGTAGAGTATAGAGAATCATTATCTGTCCAAACAGCTTAATCTTGGCAGATTCTTAGATAGGTAGATAAGCAAGGGTGCTCAACAGCCTAATCTGAGCCCCTGGATGAAATAAGTATAGATGTAGATAGGAGGACAGTAAAAAAGAAAAAAAGTTAAAAGGCTGGGTTTGCTAGTTCAAGTGCACCCAAACCAAAAGAAGAAAAAAATGCTAGGTAAAGTAGGCTGGGTAAGTAGTTTTGTGGTTGCAGAAATCAAGCTATGTGATCCATTTCATGTTTTCAAGTGTTATATTTATCCAGATCACATTTTAAGGCTCTTTTTCATTTTGATCAGATCAAGCAAGGCATCTCTAACTTCCCCTTCTTCTTATTTCCCAAATCACTCACTAACATCCCCTTGAGGACCTTGGGATCTGCCCAACAAGTCCTGCTTTCAGCTCATTTGCGTGAAATATCAAGTCAAGCTTTGACTTTCTTCAGTCAAGAGAAGTCACATGTTTTGTGCAAAAGTCATTTCTCTGCAGTTCATTCGCCCCCTACAAACTAATTTTAGTTCACAAAGCTTAACTTTTCCCCTACACTTCACCTCACGGATTCATATTAACTCCTAACTTTATTATTTAGCTCCCTAAATCATTTCCCTATCCCCTACTATGCGAAAAATATATAAAATCCCAATAAATAATAATATCCCTTCCTTGGCACTATAGCCATATTCTTCTAAGTCCGGGAGGCAGTAGTCCATCTGGGGCCCCTACTAACCCATCCGCCTCCTAATTGGAGTTAGTCTAACATCTGGTCACACTAACAACCATTCCCCCTCAACCCTAACCTTACAAGACCCATGTTCCGCCCTTATCCTAAAGTCCCCCAGTTAAATATTTTGACCCGCTTGCTCATAACCCGCAAACCCAAATGAAAAACCCACTTTATTAAAGTTTCCCCCCCCGCCAAAATTAAATAATTAAAAAAGGCACCACGGGCCCCGTCCCTTATCCTTCCGCCGCCTTCTCTGTTTCGCCATCCGTCCGATTTCCCGCGCCCTAGATCTACGATGGGCGGGTCTTTTCCCCTCCGAACCTGTCGATGGTTAGTGTCTGGGAGATGGGCGGTTTTCCTGTCGTACTCCCGCCACGCGTCACCCTCTCGACTGTGGCGGAGCCCCCTCCTCCCAAACCACCTCTGCACAAAAGCGGTGCGCCATGAAATCGGATACCGCTTCCCCCTGCGTGACGTAAGCGCCACGTCACCCTGCCACGTCACCCCGCTGACGTCGTCCGCCGTACTGGGTCCCACCGCTGAAGAAAAAGCGCGAAAGGAGAAATCGCTTCTTAGCAAGCCCGGAATGAAAATTAAATCACGCATCGCTAAGAAAAAATGGCCAAAATGGAAAGCCTCAGTCCCGCGCATGGTTTGCAACAGTTATTTTTGCCCGAAAGAAATCGAAAGGAGCGAATTGACCGGTTAAAGAGTATCAAAACAGAGTTAAAGGCCATTAAGGACGAGTCATATCAGATTTAATAAGAATCACAACCACCTAAGAGCAGTAGAACCGACTAAGAGGTGCAGATAAGAGATTGAAGGCACAATGATTGTAGATTGGACAACAGAGCTACCAAAGGACGCCACATAGCCTCATTTTTTGAAGCAGCTGCCCCCAGTGTAGCATTAGATAGATATTTTTTACATTACTTGCAAGAGAAGTTAGGTTAATTGAAGTTATTTCCTCAAATCTTATATCAAATCTATTTTTGTAGATATTTTGCCTATAAATACAACCCTGAACAATGTAATTAGGGTTGGTTGGTTGGTTGGTTGATATTCCTCTGGAGAGACTTGCGCTGTAGATTTTGGGAGTTCTATAACCAGAGATTGCTGGAATGCATTGTTATGAACTATTGGTTGTGGTTTTGATGGAAAAAAGAGCTTGTTTCAGAATTCTAACGCTTCTACATGGCTCAATAAGTTTTTTTTTTTCGCCTCTATTTTCAGTTTATATGTGTCTGTATCACCTATGTGTCATGATCCAAGTTGCAGAAAGAAAGAATAACTTAGAACTTGCTTAGTAGCACTCTATGCTCAGTTTCTGTGATTTCTTAATATTTTCTTCTGAACTAGTGATGAATATGCATACTTAATTGATCATGTTTAAGCTATTTCTCTCATTTCTGAATGCTGTTTAGGAATTCTTCATTGCTCCTAGATATTATTCATT
The DNA here is from genome assembly GCA_000404065.3 of Pinus taeda. Lineage (NCBI taxonomy): Eukaryota > Viridiplantae > Streptophyta > Pinopsida > Pinales > Pinaceae > Pinus > Pinus taeda. Next base: position 6,295 of record APFE030527445.1, read on the forward strand.
CACCTTCCCTCTTTGGCTGAATGTGAGATCCTTAATTGCCTCTCATCCCTTGACCTCCATTTCATCCTCGCTCTAGCATTAAAGATTGTTCCATGTGTAGTTATCCTGCTCTGTATTCCCCTCTTCTACCAAAGAAAACACACCCAGCAGCCCTTAATCCTTGACTCCATGCCCAATGGTTTGAACTTCTTACACTTTGCATGCCAACTCTGCCTGAATATATCAACCATCCCACTAAACTAAATTAAAACCAATGTGCATCATATCTAGCCTAAAATCATAGGACCTGCAGTCCAAAGCTTGGTTTGTGGTTACCTCGGCCGTATTCCCTTAGGAGTCAAAGGGAACAACCTGAGTGATAACATATGCAACTTACGTATATGTGCATATCCATTTATGCATATATGGAAGATATGCACATATACGAAAGTTGCACCAATATAGAGGCTGAATTTTTGCACAATTTCCGTATATGCGCATATCTTCTATATATGCACACTTTCTGTATATGCACATATCTTCTGCATATGTGCAACTTCTGTATATGCACATAACTTCCATGTATGTGCAACTTCAGTAAATGCATATGTACGAAAACTCTACATATATAGAAAAATGTACAACTTTCGTAATATGCATATATGACAACCTTCATGATGATGATGGTTAATGTCCACTGAGACCAAATTGGTCTATCGAACCTATAATTTTCTTTCTTAGTTTCTAATTGTCTGGTTCCTCATCTTTCTCAGTGAGATTGGTGCTGTAGCTTTCTTTTTTTTCTCTACCGTCTTCCAACTTTCTTTATCTTGCATCTCCTTTATCTCTTCTGATTCTTGGGACATTGGTGTCTTAGCTTTGCGGTCTATTGTGTTTTTCCTTTTGAAGATAGTCGAAGAAGAATTTTGGTCTAGGAGATCTACTTTGCTGTTAAATGAAGATTTATTTTGTGCAGTATTCGAACCCTCATAATTGTTCAAGGGGTCGTCGAGTTCACTCTTTTGTTGTTGGGTGGGGCTTTCCCCCTGCTTGTCTTGAGAGTTGTTTCTTTCTTGCCCGATTTCTTGTGATTCAAAGTTTTCTCGAGAGTATTCTTCTTTGATGACAGTGTAGTGTTCCTTTTGTGCTCCTTCCCACCATGTAGATCTGTGGTGATTTTTTCTATCAGAATTTTTCTGGGAGGCTTTTGGGGCAATTTTTGGCTAGGTGGCCTATCTCAAAGTAGGATCGACATCTGAAGAGGACACTTTCATAATCGAGTTTCTGGTTCCACACATAGTCTTTACTTGTTAGGTGTATTTCAACTGGGTATTTCAGAGATGCAAGGGTAGGTTTGGCAATCTCACCAAAATTGGTGTTGAGGTTATGACTATTGATGAGGGATCGAATGATGGGTTCCATGGCCTCATGAATAGGCCTGATTTCTCCCAAAAATTAGGGCCGAAATCTAGAGTACATTGTCTGCTTTCAGGGTTTTCAAAATCTACTATAAAGAAACCCCTAGCACAGGGGTAGATATTAATTGCATTAGGAATTAGAGGCCTCCATACCTTTGAGATCCAACTGTGGAGAGTTGTCAGCCTCGGCTAGAGGCGGATGGAACTGAGCCAACAACTATTTTCACGAAGCTGGGAGCCATCTGGAAGATGATCTCCTGCTGAGTATAGAAGATTGCTGGAGTTGCAGAGGAATCGGCAGAATTGCGAGAGAAAACTTGGAGAGCCACAGATCTAACTACAGAAGGTCACAGAGGAATCAACAGACCTGCGAGAGAAAACTTGGAAAGCCACACATTTAGAGAGCTGCAGCTAAAGGTAGGTAGTGTTATTTTATTTCTAACCCACAACTCAATTTTTTATTATCATATATTTAATAAAAAAAACCGCAGATCTCCGCAGTAAAAAAAAACCGGAGATCTCCGCAGTAAAGAGCCGTAGATGAAGAAATATAAAACCTAAGAGCCGCAGAGGAATCGACAAACCCGCGAGAGAAAAGAGCCGCAGATCTTACCATAGAATGCTGCAGATCTTACCATATATGCATAACTTTCATATATGCGCACATCTTTTGTATATGTACAACTTTTGTATATGCATAAGTTCTGTATATGCGCATATTTTCAATATATGTGTAACTTTTGTATATGCATGTCTTCTGTATATGTGCATATCTTCTGTATATATGCATATATTCTGTATATGCACGTCTTCTGTATATGTGGATATATTTCGTATATATGCATATCTTCCGTATATGCATGTCTTCTATATATGTGCATATCATCCATATATGCATATTTTTTGTATATATGCATATCTCCAATATATGCATATCTTTCGTATACGCACGTCTTCTGTATATGTGCATATCTTTCATATATATATGCATATCTTCCATATGTGCACATCTTTTATATATGTGCATCTATCATAGATGCGCAACTTCCGTATCTGCACATATACGAAAGATATGCGCACATATTAAAGATGTGCTTATAAAAATGATATGAGCATATATAAATTACATGCACATATATGAAAGATGTGCACATACGAAAGTCACACAAATTCTATATATGTGCATCTCCTGTATTCCATATCTTCCGTAGATGCACAACTCCCATATATGCGCAACATCCGTATATGTGATTTAAAGAGGAACCCATTAAGTCACTTTCTTAAGTCATTCACCTCACTTCTCTTAAACTCTTCACGGAGCTCCTTCAGATAAAGCCGCTTAAAGACCTCCATATCCCCTCCAATTAGTGAATTTCTCGGTTGAAATTATTATCTCTTCTGCATAGGGAAATCGTGGTGCTGTTGTTCCCCATGTTCGACTGAAAAGTGAAAACTTGGGCTCATCATTGTTGTAACCTTACAAGGAAACAAAATTTTGAGATATAACGTTACATAAAATAGTTAAAAGAGTGGGGCGATTAGACATTCACAGGGGCCATCACTGTCTCTAGATTGTCCCCACTCTTTTACCATGCAATTTCAATTCTTATCGAACATTGTTGGAATTGGTTTAAAATAAATAAAGGGTGAAAGAAGAGAAAGGATTGCTGAACAGAGAGGTGAAGCAAACAACTTTTTTATGGTACTCGTTGGCAGCGAAGCAATTCTTGTTCTTTCTTGGAGTGACTGCGTTGGGGTACTGAACAAGCCTGTTGGCAACTGAGTAACACCAAATACGATAATAAAACTGTGACATCTTAAACTCACAGGATTTACATACTCTTACTCCTTAATCAAAACAACTGAATTTTGACTAACCTTGTGAAGTGTGTTAAGCCATCAAGAGAAATAAAAAGGACTACATCTATAAGTAGGATAAGTAAGGAAGCTAGGGTGATCAATAAGTTGAGATAATACTTCCAGAACGTTGGAAATAATACTTAACATGAGACCTAGGCAGAGAAGTTGGAATTCTTCTAGTGTGTCACTAAGTTTTGTCAACACGACAAACACCCTCCAAATCTTTCCCACATCCAAATTTTGGAGCCCCCTTATGATCATGCCATACTTCGCTTCAAGCCATTAATGTCATGTTTAGTCATGTTGCTCAAGTGTTTAAGTTTTCCTTCAATAATTCTAAGTGTGAAATGGACCTGCTTTTACATGCTTATCTTATGATGCCTGCATAGAAAAACTCTTCTAAGAAAGCCCAACAACAAATGTGTATTGTTGCAAGTCAACCACTGCGCAAATCCTAATCACAGTGATTGCGCAGTGGCTGATGATAGTGACTGAGGAGTACCTAGCGATAGAGACTATGTAACCTTTGTGGAAAATGATAGAGATGATGCTTGTGTAGTTCTTGTGAGTAGCACGTGCATAGTTCCTACAGAAATAGACTACACAGTCCTCATGGACAGTGATAGTGTGAGAGCATCTTATGCAGAAGTGACTATGCATATTTTGTTGACAGTGAGAGTGTTTCTCAAGTCAGTCAATTCTCTGTTAGCTCCTATTTTCCAGACACACATTAAGCATCCTCATCAATTATAAACCTCATGGAATATTTTCTCTCCCTATATAAAGAGTCTATCCTAGAGCTCATCCTTATCTTTCGCTTTTGAGCTTTGTACATTGTTGGAGTATAAGGAGCATTCTCTCACTCATGGTTGTAAATGCTCTATCTACCGAATGAGTTTCTTAATTGTCACATTTGCTTTCTTTTTCTCTTGCATGCATTGTTTTTGCTTTCTCTATCTTTTACAAGTGTCACTATTTCTTACTTTCATTCTTGTATGTGTCGCTTTTGTCTTATTTGTGTTTGCGATTGTCATTTTCACTCTTGCATGTGTTGCTTTCACTTGTTTTCACACATCTTAAGAGCACTATGAGGCACCTTCTAGAGGAGGTTCCAATGCATTCTTTTGCAATAGATGATGGTATTCATTATTTAAATATGTGTTGGACACTCTCTTATGGCATAACAAGCCTTTTGATTGCAACTAACACTTATAATTTAAGTGTCTCAAACTTACATTTTAATTTTCGCACTCAAAAATAAGTGTCACTTTGTTGTCGTTTCAATCTATATATGTTAGCGCTCACTACTAAACATTCTATTATCTTTTATTTGATGGTAAACATGTGTGTGATCTCTATTTGGGATTTGTTAGGATTTCTTTCTCTCTCTCGTTCCATTGATCCCACACTTAGCCATTTTGGAGTTTTTCATCGTCTCCTATCAAATGCAACTTATAAAATCACTAATCCCCCACTAGGTGATGAGCACTACCCATTCACAAGCCTTATTTATGAAACCTTCACCTCCTAGAATTGTGCACTGAACCTCTTTTAGGGAAAACTCCCATTTATTGCCATTGAGCATCTTCAAAGCATAGTCACTGAATTCTTCATACTTGTATTGCTTTAGTGCACTAAGCCTTGATCAATTCTACCTTGTATTGTGCATTGATATCTTCTAGATGATAAGGACAATTTCTCTATCTCCTTGTAATGACAAACCGCATAATACAAAGGCTTCCTCTCCTTCATGATGAAGTGAGCATCCTTAAGGTACAATGACCTAACTTTTTGCTGCTTACACCAACCAAATTTGCAATCTCTTCACCAAGTGAGCCTCTTACTACACATTACATAGTTATAATGTATAGTAGGTCCATCTTTAGGCCCCTGCAACCCTTAACTGCGCAATCCTAGAGTCTGCTCCTCAATCATTGCACACTACACAATTATTAGTCTTGCCACTACCACTGACTGAAACCCCTTTCTGCACAGTTTCCTTGTCCTTCCTTGCTTAAATATGCATTATGCAATCCTAGTGGACAGTGGAGTCATCCCTTAGTCCCTGTGAAGCTCAACTATGCAATCCCTATCTCCTCTTCATTGAGCACTACACACTGCACATCCTTAATGAATAAGCTCATCAATATTGTCTCCTAGACTTGCCCACGGTGTAGGACCTTGATAAGCCTTCCTTAATAGCACATTGCATAGTTCTAGAGGATAATGTAGTCATCCCTTAAACCCTACAATGCTCAACTGTGCATTCCTAGCCTCTTCCTCTCAAATTCCTTGCACATTGCCTTATCACAATCAAAATGTTACATGAACAAAAATAGATAGAATAGATGATTATGGGACTGATGTTGTCTTTTCATGATTGAATTCATTTGTAGGTGACAACACCCAATTATGGCACAATGATGATCAAGGAGTTCAACAAGAGAGGAAACAAGAAGGACAATTGTGGAGACAAGTCATAAAGATAATTTCATGTAGAAATAGAGGAACCTTAGACTGTGACAGATGGATGGAGATCGAGATGACATGAAATGCTCTAGTTCTACAGTCATATCCTTTGGATGGTGAAGATGAAGCACATCATAGATCAATCATCAAAGAGTTGAAGACATGGAAATGAGGAAAGGAACCATACATCAACACATTGCCATCAAGTCTCATGTCACAATCAACAAACTATTACCTATGGAAGATATGCCTAATCACCACATACACCTCTTTCTCCCATGTGTAATGTAGAATTATCCATTTATCCAATCATCAATTGAATTTAATCTAATCTGCGAGTGATAATAGCTTGCAAATTATAGCTACTATTGGCATGCATGCATTTGTGTTTAATATCAACTATTACATCTAAGATGTGGGTCAGGGGATAGCCGTTCTTCACATAGAATGATGGCATGTCTGGTCACATCTCAATTGCTCGATAGGATTTAGAAATGGCAGTGGACAAACAAAAAGAAAATGGATAGTAGCTTAAGACTGGTTCCAAGATCTTAGAAAAAACTTCCAATAGCTTGACTACAAATTATTTTTCTAAAGGATGGTTGAAAATTGGTGTTATAATATTTTTAGAATTTTTAATTTGTTTATATATTGAAAAATACGTAAGTTATCAATACCATTATAATAATAATCTCACCATAAATTGTTTGATCAAATTCAAATAATAACAACAATAAAATCTATATATTCATTTTTTAAACACAATTAATATAAATGCAAGATCTTTTAAATTCGTAATCACTCTTTCAAAAAAAATCTTATGAAGAACTATGCTTCTCTTGAACTTGTCTAAAACGTAATTATATATCTTATACAAATATTATGAAATCAATTCCATTAAAAATGATAATCTCATTATAAATTGTATTGTCAAATTCAAGTAATAACAAAAATAAAACTTAGTTTTTAATTTAAATGCAAGATTTTTTAAATTCTTATTTATTCTTTAAAAAAAAATATTATGAAGAACTGTGCTTCTCTTTAAATTATATGAAAAATAATTCCTATATTTTATAAAAATAATATAAAACCAATTACATTTAAATAATGAAAAATAATACTCTCATTATAAATTCTATCTTCAAATTCAAATAATAACACCAATAAAACTTAAATATTCATTTTTTAAACACAATCAATATAAATGCAAGATCTTTTAAATTCTTAATCAGCCTTTTAAATTTTTTAATGAAGAACCATGTTTCCCTTGAACTTATTTGAAAAGTAATTCATAAATCTAATTAAAATAATATAAAACGAATTGTTGAATCTTGCAGACACAAAAGCTCATAAGAGCTTTGCTGAGGTGACAACCCTAGTTATAATGTTTACATTGAAAAATATTGTTTTAAATAATGAAAAATAATAATTTATTAGATTGTATTGTTACATTTAAAATAATAATTAAATTAAAATATAATAATAAAAAACATTGATTAATGTTCCAAAAATACATCTATTTAATTAAGTGTTAAAATAATAATTTCATATAAAATTGTATTATCAAATTCAAATAATGAAATAATAACAATTAAATTTAATCATATATATATATATTTTTTTGACACGATCAATATTATGAATGTAAATAAATATGTGAAGTTTTTAATGGCTTTTTAAAGGACTATGCTTCTCTTGAACTTACCTGAAAAATAATTCACGAATCTTACAAAAATAATATAAAACCAATTGTTGAATCTTGCAAAAAAAAAGAAAGAGCATGAATTCTCTATTGAGATGAAAGAAAAAGCTAATGGGCACTCTATTGAGGTGATAGGTATTGATATGACAAGATTAGTAATAATCTATTTTTAAGGTTATTGTCAAGTTACAACACATTAGTTTATAAGATCTCATAAATACTCTACTTCTCTAGATTTGAAACTTTAACTTCTTAAAAGAAAATGCATGCTTTTCACATTAGACCTACTCCAATTATGTTTAAGTAATGAAAAATAATACTCTCACCAAATATTAATATTGTACTTTCAAATTCAAATAATAGTTAAATTTAGACATTAACTTTTTAAACACAATCAATATAAATGTAAATATATGTTTAGTAACTTTTATTAATAACAATGCTTCTCATGGATTTATCCGAAAAATAATTTCAGAATATTGTAAAAATAATATAAAATCAATCACTAAATGTTGCAAAATTGTTTATACATTAAATAATAGTAATAATCTATTTTTTATATTATTGTCAAATTAGATACTAAATTAATTTATAAAAAAAATTACATACGATATTATTGTCTCTTCCCGACTATCTTTTATTTTGTTGGTTATCATCCAACAAGCCGAGTTTCATAAATCTAAGGTGTATATTAATCATCACAGGGATTTGGAACAACTTGGTAAAGCTAAAGAGTCATAACTTATATTAGAGAAAGATTTGTCATAGAAGTTGACACACAAATAAGTGGCCAAATTCCTGTCCAATTATTTTAAAATTGGTTAAAGTAACAAAATTTGGTTCATTTTGCCAAAGTTTAAGAGATTAAGAAAAGTTTGCCCAAACGAGAAAGCTTGACTCATTACACAACCAAGCAGAAAAACCTTGCTCCAGACCTCTTTCCATGTAAATGCATTATATTTTAGTAATGTTGTTAATCGAGCAAAAATTTTCCCATAATTATGCACAAATTTTCTGTAGCATTTTGTGAGGCAAAGAAAACCCCTTAGATTATGATGGAACCCAACCCACACTCCAACGTATAACTTAATATATGGTTGTCCAGTGCTAATGATAAATGCGGATTTGGTTGATGATTTGGCTTTTGATTATGGATATGAACAATGGATATTTATGTTGGTGGTTGCAATCATTTAATAAGGCTCGTAAATATGAACCTGACTTGTACTCCTACCTCGGTCCTAGTTTCCTGCTTGGTCTTTACAGAAAACCCTTTGGTATTCTGGTCATTTTTGGTATTTCTCTCTGTTGTGGGAGCTCTGCAAGGGTTTCTATTGAAATGCTTTGTTCTGGTCCTAGTTTCTATGGAAATGCTCTGTTCTGGTCCTGGCTGCGAACGTATATGGTTTCACAGACTCGACTGTGTTGTTGTGGCAATTGTATTCCTTGCTATATGAACCTATTTTGAGCTTTGGAGGTTAGTTTGCTTGTTTTCTTCTGCACAGTGAGTTATTCCATCTGCTGTTACCTGGAACTGATGTCTTGTTTGGTTTGTCGAGCTTCCAGCCATTCTTTCTTGTTGTTGGCTATGTTTCTTGATACTACTATGTTGTTAAAATTCATTTTATGTGATGGTTCTTGTGTGCACAGGTTTCAGGCGCAATGGCTCACTCGGTTATATCTTCAGGTAATTTGTCTCTCCTTGCTTTATCTCTGCCTTCTACTAGATTTGGGACTAATCAACGTCCACTCCTCTTGTCTCAGGTTTTTCTGGTGTTCTGTGGCTCTCTTGCATGAGGGTCTTTGTTCTATCGCGCTCCCAGGTGAGTTGTATTCTTTCCTTACTTGTATTATATCACTGTTCGTTCACGATTAAGTGTGGTGTGTTTGACTTTGGCTCGTTTTGGTTATGCAGGTCGAGGGTTTGACCTTGGGCATGGATGATTTCAATGATTTGGTTATCAAAACCCTACAATGCTTTGCTAGTAGGCTCTGTCACCACAATTTTGTTGAATTGTAGCTAGGGTTTGTAGTTCTCTGGTGGCTGCTCCTTGCTATTCGGTTGCTGTCTATTATTTGAGTCATTTCACGACTTGGGCATGCTTTTGTTTACAATTTCTAGTTTGTATTTCATTCTGGTCTTGCTCTTTAGTTAGGTTCGAGGGTTTCACAATGTCAAACCCTTGACTAGGGTCTGCCCTGTCTTGTAGTTGCTATTTACTCCATTCGTTTGGACAATGTAACACTGGACTCTTTTATAATAGCAGTTATATATTCTCTCTGACTCTGTTTTGTTTAAAAAGGAAAGAAAATGGTGTATGATAGTTGTAATGAATTATCTGTCTTGGTTTATTCAATCGGTGCCTGGACTCCGTTTTCTTCGTTCAATTGTTTCGTTTTATGGACCTTCTCCTGGCCGCGAGCTTTATTTGCGTGCTTGTCCATTTCTGGTCATGTGACTTACATGCGACTTACAGTGCTTTGTTTTCTTTTAAGAGAGGAAAAAAACATAAAGTGTAGGCCTGCACTCTGCTTGTTATTTTTGAATCGATTAGACAATAGATAAAAACATAATTGTACAGTATGTAGACGATAATATAGATGGATGGTAGTTGAATTTGTGCTCTGTCTCTCTTTATTATTTGTATCCAAAAATGCTGAACCTTTTCCATGATTTTCATTGTTACATTTATATGCTTTGTCTACAGTTAATGGAACTGTGTAGTTACTTTTGGTTGTAGACCTTATAGTTGCATAACTATTAAGTATTCGGTTCTGTTTATATGGCAAGATTTTACATTTAGACACTTTTGTCATTTTCTATTAAAATGACAGAACAATTATTAATCTACTGTTTATTAAAGACAAACAAGTAAATAACCCTAACAGACCAAACTACCTTTGACTAATACTGAGATTAAGATAAAAACAAAATCCTACCTCCTACTCTGACAAACTAAACATATAAAACAAACAATATGCTAACTCAACTCTCCAACTTGGCAGAGACCAACACCCGGTCATGGTGCCTTAGCTGGATGCTCTTGCATCAGGCTCCCGGGGCAAAAAGAAATCATGGCTCCGGTCCATGAGCTTCTCGACTGAAGAACCTATCTACTCAATCTACCTGGCATCAAGCCACGAACTGTCCTCAATAGGACGGTTCTTCCACTTGACTAGGTATTGCAGATACTCCTTCCACCGAGTTCATTTGGTCACCTGAGTGTTGAGAATGCTCTCGATCTCGGGAGGCTGAACGTAAGGTATATGTCTCATCTAAGTTTCTCCTCCATCATGGGTATTCTATGTAGGCCTTGTGGTTCTATCTTCTTCCTCTTCTTCTTTTGGGTCAACACTGTAAGGGAACAGGTCTGCTACATTAAAGATGGGTGAAATGCCTATCCCTGGTGGCAGCTATATCTCATAGGCATTCGCTGAAAATTTCTGGAGGATTTTGCAAGGGCCTATCTTCTTATACTTCAGCTTATTGTATGCACCTTTGGGGAAGCGTTCCTTGTGCAAATGCGCAAGGACTTCATCTCCTACATTGCACTGCACTTCCCTTCTCTTCAAATCTGCTTGCTGTTTATACTTTTGGCTGCTATCCTACGATTTAATTTTCACCTGTTCATGCAAATCTCTCATCGCGTTAGCGACATCTTCTCCATCTGCGCTTCGCCCTCCTTGCAGTCCAAGATCCCGCAACTCATGCACTCAGCGAGGATGCATACCATATAGGATCTGAAATGGACTGTAACTAGTGCTACGATTAGGCTAGTCGTTATAAGTGAACTCTGCTTGAGCAAGCACTCGATCCCACATCCGTGAATTGCTTTGTAGCAGGTTTCCCAGACTCCTGCTTACCACCTCTATTTGTCTGTTGGTTTGCGAGTGATAAGCAGAGCTGTAACTCAACTGTGTATCCATCTTATTCCATAGGGTACGCCAAAAGTGACCTATAAACTTCACATCCCTGTCCGAAAGAATAGACTTAGGCAACCCATGTAGCCTGACAATCTCCGTGAAGAACAAGTGCGCCACGTGAGTGGCATCACTGGTTTTTCTGCAACGGATAAAATGCGCCATATTCGAGAATCTGTCCACTACTACCATCACCGAGTCGTAACCTCGATGTGTCCTAGGTAGATCCAAGACAAAGTCCAGGCTAACTGAGTCCCATGGTCTGCTTGGAACTAGTAACGATGTATATAGTCCCGTGTTCTGACTGTGACATTTCGCTAACTAACACACTTTACATCTGGTCACAAATCGTTGTACATCCCTTCACATTTTTGGCCAAAAGTAGAAGTGACTGAGCTGTCGTTATACATCCCTTCACATTTTTGGCCAAAAGTAGAAGTGACTGAGCTGCTCGAGTGTCTTGTCTATGCTGATATGTCCGGCTAGACCTCCACTATGCTTCTCCCGAATAATGTTTCCTCTCATCGAGCAGTCAGGAATACATAGTTGTCCTCCTCTAAACAGTGGTTTCTCTTGCAAGTTGTAGTCCAACCATGGACTATTATCTCTCACCAAGGGATTCTGACATGCCTCATAGGCTTCCTTAAAATTTGTATCAGTCTGGTATAAATCTTTTAAATTCTCAAAACCCAGCACTTGCATAGTACTCTCCTACAAAAGTAGAGCTCTCCTACTCAATGCATCTGCCACCTTATTGGCCTGCCCGCTGATGTGCTTCAACACAAAGGTGAAACTCTACAAATATTCCACCCACTTGGCATGTTTGTGATTCATCTTGTGTTGTTGCATTACATATTGTAGTGCAGAATTATCTGAAAACAACACAAATTCGTTTCCCAACAAATAGCATCTCTAATGTTTCAGTGCCTGTATAACAACATAGAACTCCTTGTCATAAGACGAATATTTCTGTCTGCTTTCATTTAGCTTCTCGCTGAAAAATGCAACAGGTTTATCCTCCTGGCTGAGTACAGCTCCAATAGCCATACCACTAGCATCACAGCAAACCTGAAAAAGCTTCTTAAAATCTAGCAATCTCAGGATCGACCTTTCTGTGATCTTCTTCTTTAGTAGCTGAAAACTTCTCTCTGCTGCATCAGTCCATCGAAAAGACTAACTAGCCTTTTTAATAGTGTCCAACATAGGTGAACAAGTTTCGCTAAAATTTATTATGAATTTCTGGTAAAAACTCGCTAGTCCATGAAAGCTACGTACCTCAAATAAGCTTTTCAGAGATGGCCAATTAGCTATCACTGCAATCTTCTCCGGATCCATCTTCAGTGCATTTTCTACTATTACAAAGCCCAAATAAATCAATTCCTTCTGCAGAAAAGTACACTTCTTCAGATTTATCAGCAGTTTATTCTACTGTAATTTATCCAACACTTTCCGAACATGTCGAAGGTGCTCCTCCCTTGTCCTGCTGAAAATTAGTATGTCGTCCAGGTATACTATCCCAAATTTTCCGATGTATTCTTTCAACATTTCATTCATTAACCGCATAAATGTACTAGGTGCATTGTCAACCCAAATGGCATAACCAGCCATTCATACAGTCCCTCATTCATCTTAAAGGTTGTCTTCCACTCATCCCCCTCTCGTATCTGGATCTGATGATACTCGCTCTTCAAATCTATCTTAGAAAAATATGCTTCCCTGCTTAAACAATCCATCATGTCATCCATCCGTGGCAGTGGAAACCTGTACCGGATGGTGATTTTTTTGATGGCCCTCGAGTCTGTGCACATCCGCCACTCCCCTCCCTTCTTGTGTGCGAGAACCGTTGGAACTGTGCAAGGGCTCAAACTCTCCCCTATCAATCCTTTGTCTAGTAGTTCCTACTCCTGCTTCCTAATCTCTTTATTGTCCTTGGGGGCTCATTCGGTATGCTACCTTATTCGGCAAACTAGCTCTGGGTATGAAATCAATATGGTGACTTATGCTTCTCTTGGGGGGCAGTTTATCTGGCAAGTCATCCACCACTATGTCTGTAAATTCCTGCAACATCTGCTGAATTTCTGGGGGTAAATCCGATACCTCTGTGTGCAACGCTACCTTTTTTGCTCTTCTTACAACTGCATAACTCACCTCGCTATCCTCAACTTGTTTCAGAAACTGTTTTCCACTAACCAACAATGCTCTTGGCTCACTTGTTCCTACTGTCCCTTCCTCTTTGATGGGCACAAGCGTGTGCTTGATTCCATCCTTGAAAAACTTATAACAGTTCGTCAATCCATCATGTACCACCTTTTTGTCGTACTGCCATGCCCTGCCTAGTAGTATGTGACATACATCCATCGACACGATGTCACAAATGACCTTATCCTTATATCTGCCTATTTGAAACTCCACCTTGCATTATTCATCCACTAGCAACTGATGGCCTTTTTGCAGCCATGAAACTTTGTAGGGGGTGGGATGTTTCAATCGCTTCAATTCTAACTTTTCCACCATCTCTGTGGCCACTAAGTTATCTGTACTACTGCTGTCAATAATTAGCTTGCAGCACTTACCATGTGATTTACAAATTGTTCGAAACAAAGCCTTTTGTTGTGTTTGTTCGGTGGCTTCCTTGGCTGGTTTTAACAACACCTTGTTCAACACCAAGGCTTCCCCTGTTTCTGGAGCATTCTCTGCTTCTTGGGGAGGTGCCTTGCTTCTTGGGGAGGTGCCTCTGCTTCCTCTGGTTGTGCAACATATGCACCCCTCTGTCTAGCTTGGTCTGCCTCAGGACACTCAAATGATATGTGTCCCCACTTATGACACTTGTAACATTGATAATCAGCTCCTCTACCTCGGCCATTTCCCCTGCCTCGCTGATATGGCCTACCACCTCTCGCATTATCACCTTTGTCTGCTGATCTGGAAGCTCTGGAACTGCTGCCTTCCTCATTACTACTAGCAGTCCGCCCTTTGCCATAGGACTGGCCTTTTCCCCTGTCGGTTCCTCGTCCTCTCCTGGGATTCTGTCTTCTAGTAATTTTCTCTTCAGCTTTCATCGCACTCTGATACGCTTCTTCAATGTTCTTTGGAGACAGAATACTAATTTCATATAAAATTTCTAGCCTTAAACCATCTACATACCTAGCTGTCTTTTCTATGGTATCCTCTGTATAACCAGCCCTTAGGTTCACTTGATAAAACTCTTTCGTGTACTCCCTTATTGTCATTCCTTTCTGTTTCAGATTTTGCATTTTCATGTGTAGTGCAATTTGATAATCTTTCGGTAGAAATCTGCCCTTCAACTTGGCCACCATCCTTAACCAGGTTTTGATCGGCAACTTGTTCAATCTCCTTCTCTCTATTTGGACGCTGTCCCACCACAGGGCTGCGTGTCCCTTCAACTTCGTTGTAGTGAACTTAACTCTGCGGTGTTCATTGACCTCCTCACACTTGAAATACTTATCTAGCTCACTGATCCAGTCTAATAGAACCTCTATGGACAGGATGCCGTCATAATTTGGGAGTTTTGGTTTGGGTTCACTGCTTGCCACTAAGACAGATCTCAATAGTCTCATTTCTAGGCCCTCTCTATCCGATCCATCTGTTGTCACTTCAGCTTCCTCTTCGCTGTCATCACCTACCTCTGGGTCTCTTCTTCTCCCTACCTCTACTGCCTCCAAACAGGTAGTAAGAATCCTGATCTCCTCTCTCAGTCCTCCCTTTGCTATCCTTCGAACACCTCTGCCATGACCTCGCCTTCCTACCTCCATTTCTTCAGTCAATTTCAACTGGCTCTGATACCACTATGATGGAACCCAACCCACACTCTGACATATGACTTAATATATGGTTGTTCGGTGCTAATGATAAATGCGGATTTGGTTGATGATTTGGCTTTTGATTATGGATATGAACAGTGGATATTTATGTTGGTGGTTGCAATCATTTAATAAGGCTCGTAAATATGAACCTGATCTGTACTCCTCCCTCAGTCCTCGTTTCCCCCTTGGTATTTACACAAAACCCTTTGGCATTCTGGTCATTTTCGGCATTTCACTCTGCTGTGGGAGCTTTGCGAGGGTTTCTATGGAAATGCTTTGTTCTGGTCCTGGCTGCGAACATATATGGTTTCACAGACTTGCCTGTGTTGTTGTGGCAACTGTATTCCTTGCTGTATGAACCTATTTTGAGCTCTGGAGGTTAGTTTGCTTGTTTTCTTCTGCACAGTGAGTTATTCCGTCTGTTTTTACTTGGAACCGATGTCTGGTTTGGTTTGTCGGGTTTCCAGCCATTCTTTCCTGCTATTGGCTATGTTTCTTGATATTGCCTTGCTGCTAAAATTCATTTTATGTCATGGTTCCTGTGTGCACAGGTTTCGGGCGCAATGGCTCACTCGGCTATATCTTCAGGTAATTTGTCTCTCCTTGCTTTATCTCTGCCTTCTTCTGGTTTAGGGACTAATCAACGTCCGCTCCTCTTGTCTTAGGTTTTTCTAGTGTTCTGTGGCTTTGTTGCATGAGGGTCTTCGTTCTATCGCGCTCCCAGGTAAGTTGTATTCTTTCCTTACTTGTATTATATCACTGTTCGTTCACGATTAAGTGTGGTGCGTTTGAAGTTGGCTCATTCTGGTTATGCAGGTCGAGGGTTCAACCTTGGGCATGGATGATTTCAACGATTTGGTTTTAAAAACCCTACAATGCTTTGCTGGTAGGCTCTGTCACCACAATTTTGTTGAATTGTAGCTAGGGTTTGTAGTTCTCTGGTGGCTGCTCCTCGCTATTCGGTTGTTGTCTATTATTTGAGTCGTTTCACGACCTGGGCATGCTTTTGTTTACAAATTCCAGTTTGTATTTTGTTATGATCTTGCTCTTTAGTTAGGCTTGAGGTTTCACAATGTCAAACCCTTGACTAGGGTCTGCCCTGTCTTGCAGTTGCTATTTACTCCATTCATTTGGACAATGTAACACTGGACTCTTTTAATATAGCAGTTAGATATTCTCTCTGACTCTGTTTCGTTTAAAAAGGAAAGAAAATGGTGTATGATAGTTGTAATGAATTACTTGTTTTGGTTTATTCAATCGGTGCCTGGACTCTGTTTTCTTCGTTCAATTGTTTTGTTGTATGGACCTTCTCCTGGGCGCGAGTTTTATTTACGTGCTTGTCCTTTTCTGGTCATGCGACTTACATGCGACTTACAGTGCTCTGTTTTCTTTTAAAAGAGGAAAAAAACATAAAGTGTAGGTCTACACTCTGCTTGTTATTTTTGAATCGATTAGACAATAGATAAAAACATAATTGTACAGTATGTAGATGATAATACAGATGGATGGTAGTTGAATTTGTGCTCTGTCTCTCTTTATTATTTGTATCCAAAAACGCTGAACCTTTTCCATGATTTTCATTGTTACATTTATATGCTTTGTCTACAATTAATGGAACTGTGTAGTTACTTTTGGTTGCAGACCTTATAGTTACATAACTATTAAGTATTCGGTTCTGTCTATATGGCAAGATTTTACATTTAGACACTTTTCTCATTTTCTCTTAAAATGACAGAACAATTATTAATCTACTGTTTATTAAAGACAGATAAGTAAATAACCCTAACCGACCAAACTACCTGTGACTAATACTGAGATTAAGATAAAAACAAAATCCTACCTCCTACTCTGACAAACTAAACATATAAAACAAACAATATGCTAACTCAACTCTCCAACCTGGCAGAGACCAACACCTGGTCATGGTGCCTTAGCTGGATGCTCCTGCATCAGATTATGCAATATTTTGGGGCATGACCACTTCTATATGTGGAAGAAAAGTTTGGGGTGTGGACAACATTGGCATTTCACTCTATGTGGAAGAAAAGTTGTAAATGATTATTCTCTACCTGAAATAGGAGAATAACAATCTAATTAAATATTTTCAAATTTAGAATTAAACTAGTCTGCACTTAGTGTTGGAAACATGATTGCCATTACACCAAAACCCGCAGGTGTTAGTAAACAGACACATCGCTAGTGTTAAACACATGTCACAAAACACACGAGCTTTGGATCAACACCCCCATCAATTAAATTTCACCTTAAATTTAAACTAATCATTTCAGTTCACCTTAGATTTGAATTCAAACAAGAAACATGGAACCAACGACTTTCTGAGTTGTTCAGTGATTTTCCTAAATACAAATCTTAGCACGCATGGAAACAAGACTCAATACAGTTTGTTTGCCATCCGAGTTTAATTGCTATGAGAATTTCAGAGTAATGGAAAGGATTCGAGATAATACGACTTGATGTCAAAGAAAGCTGCGCTCAACAGTAATTTGGATTGATGGAATTTTGATTGTATTTCAAAGTTAATTTCGATTTTACGCGTTTTAAATTCATTTTTAGCAGCCTTTTTGACGATGTAGGGAATTTTGACTGCATCTTTATTCTTTTTTTTTATCTCTGCAATTTAGATTTAACTTTAGTAGTAACTTTGATGATTGGCCCAATATTGACATGCGTTTTTCCAGGTAATTTTGATGTTACGCATTTCAAATTTTATTTTTTACCAACAATTTTGATGATTGAGGGATTATGAATTTCCGATGTTTGCAGTTTAGATTTAATTTTGGCAAATTTTGGACGATGAAGCTAATTTTGAGTCTTGCTTGTGTATATAACTAATTTGGTTGTTATTGTTGATGATGGAGGGAATTATCACTGTATCTTGACATCTGACAGAAGGAAATAGTGATTTATAACCCTAAATATTAGAATTTAGGGGGTGAAAAACAATTTGTTTTAATTTTAGAAGAGCTAATTTTTTTTTATGAATAACCCCAAATAACATGGTTTTCGACGTGAAAAACAATAAATTTTATTTTATGCTCATTTTTTTATTGAATGCTTTTGGTCAGTATGACTAAGAGGCATAAGAAATTCAATCTGCATAAATCTCTTGCCATGCCACAAAATTCACCCTTCAGCGAAGAGAGAGGCCATGAGTGGGGGTTTGAATTCTACTAAAGTTACCTAGGAGTACCCGCACCTGGCCCCACCAGTTTTTCACAAGCATAGGTGCAAACAAACAAGATCGCAAGGCAAAATTTTGTCATTAGAGAGGCTTAAGCCCATCCGTGGAAAATAATTGCACCTTACTTTCATTGAATCAACAAGTCACTATTGACATCTTATGCCCTTTAGATCTAAATTTAATTACAATTGGATGTTCAAGGGAATTTTGAATATATATCTTCTTTCACAGAGTGAAATCTTGTGATTAATAATGCCAAAGAATAGGATTTGGAGGTGAAAACAACTAATTTTGATGTTATGCACTTTGGATCTAATTTTACCAAAAAAAAATTAATGATGGAGGGAATTTGAAAGTATCTTTACATTGCTAGAACAAAATTTGTGATCAATAACCCATAAGATCATAATTTTGGTGATGGAAATTGGTGAATTACGCAAACTGAAGGTCCAATCGAGAGAAGTAGGAATGACAACAAACAATAAAATTGAGGGAATGATGGTTTCCAAACATTTCCACGCACACTTTTTATTTTCACTTTCATACAAATCAATAGAACTATTTGAAGAGCTAGGCATCTTGAAGCCAATTCAAGGTTTTCAAACCACTTAAATTGCAGATTCGATGGTCGTTCACTAAAGCCAATGCATAGAAACAAAACATGGTTTGGAGAAATAGAAATCGCCTACCCGTGAATTTGGAGAAGGTCCGTGTTGTGTTTGGTAGCCCAACTGTATGAGGAAAACACATCAACCTTCGGTTAAATGAAGAGACAGGGATGAGAGCAACCTCTAGGAAAATGTATTGACAGGGAAAAGAGCAGGAATGAATTTGAATGGTTGCTGGTGCAATCTAACTCTTAGAAGTTGAGTAGGTGGATGAGTTAATGGGGTTGACGAGTTTGAATAAATGACGCCCATTAAGGCTACTTGCAGTTTCGTTGCCAAACTGTCCCAACCCTCCTCGATGTCACATTCATCACAGACAAACACTGCTTCTCAGAAAAGAGATGGTCTTCCCTGGAGTGAATGGGATAAGCATCAATGCATGCATGACCATAACCAACCACCAACCAATGATTGCCTTAGTGGCTGGTTGTTAAGATTTTCCTATCCTTGGGAGCCTCCTCCTCCTCCTCATCATCATGAAAGACTTGTTGGATCTATAGTAGGATGCATCCTTAAACTCTACTTGACTGTCTTATCCCTTTGAACTAGAAGCTCTTCCGGTCATCTGGCATGGTTCTAGATGTATGTACAATTTCTCCCTCTAGAACAAAAATCACTCTTATTGAGTTCATGCTCAATCTTGGGAGAATCATTTAAGATACCCTTTAAATATCTTAGTTTATTTTCTTATGAATACTAGTGGATTTATGTTGCTATTCACCCCACACATATTGCTATGAGGTTAAATCTCTCCTCATATTAAAATTTGTATTTTACTCCATTGGAATTAGGCTATAATCCACCCACATAGTTTGACTTTGTTAAATTGTTCCTTCATAATTTATGCAATTCTTTGCATAAATTTAGGTATAAGTAAGAAGTAAATATGCAACACATCTTTATATTTCATTAATTAAACATATTTATTAGGAATTACTTCCCACCATAATTTATGCATTTCTTTGCATAAATTTAGGTAAGATTAAAAATAAATATGTTGTACATAAATATTGTAACAACCCCAAAAATTTAATAGTACACACCATAATTTATGCTTCGTTACCATGTTGATTGTATAGTTCTAATTAGACAAGCACAATTACTTCCAATGATATATAGTATTACTTTAACACACTCCAAAACATCATTACATACTTACACTCAAACACTGGTCAAATATTTATTGTCTAAAAAATTAGACTCCTTAGAAACTTCAACCTCTTTCTTAGATTTGCTTCCCATATGAGAGAGATTTAGAAAAATGTGAGTGATCAGTGAGTTTGAAAATGAGAAGTCCAAGTGTCTTTTATAGTGATTTTAGGGTGCCCAAGAGGCACATATATTTGCAAATTAAATTTAGAAATTAAATTAAATTTTCTTTCTTTTAATTAATTTTTTTTTTTTTCTTTCTTTTAACTTATGTAGCTGGGGAATACCTCCCACAACTACCCAAAAAAATCAACACCCATGATTTTGGAGTATCCTTCTGCAACCAACATTTCCTTGTTCTTTTCAACATTTTCGTTTATATTTATGTTTTTGAACACCCATTTACATCCAATGGGTTTCCATCCATCAAGCAATGTACCAAATCCCATGCATCATTCTTTCTAGGTGTAGCTATTTCCTCATCCATGATCAATATCTAGGACTCCTTATCTTCCATCTCCATTTCCTTTTTCATAATTATAGGCTTCATCAATGTTAGAAAATAAAGAAAATATGCATATGGAGTCAAATGAACTATAATCATACATGTTTAGTTGTCTTGTTGCCAAGTAAACCTAATTAAATTTTGCAATAGAGTTTCTTCTTCCTTTTTCGAACTATTTGAATCCTTCTTCTCATCATTTCTATCATGAAATTCTTGTTAATTTTGCATATTAGCTTTCTCAATCTTGGGTGGTAGCTAAACCACTGACTTATTCTCATCCTCTTCTAGCTAGTCACTACACCACTATGGGAGAAGGCTTAACTTCTTTGAAAATAACACTCCTACTATACAAAAATTTCCCCTCCATAGGATCCCAAAGTTTTTATCCTTTTAGAACAATGCCATATCCCATGAAGATACATTTCACAGGCTTGTTATCCAACTTTGACCACCTCACTTTAGGAAAATGAGCATACGCCTCACAACCAAAAACAAAGAAATGCACATAGAACACATTGCTTTCATTCCTCAAAAGAAAATGGTACAAAATCAATTCCACATCATTTTAAACTTCGAGGTTGCGTAATGTTATCACAACACTTCAAAATTTAATGATCTCCCTTGTTAATAATTTAAGTGGGCTCCTTCGGAAGTCATCAACCTTTATTGCTACAAATCTTCAACTCACCAAATCCCTTCAAAAATCAATTTATTCTCTTTGTCTTGCATTTCTATTGTTCTTCGCAAATAAAAAATTGAAACAAGCACTACTTTATCTCCTAGGATATTTTAGATTACCAAAAACTAAATTTCTAATAATGTATTTTAAACAAGTTCATTTTATTCAAGTGGGCCAAACACCACATTACAAATATAAAAACCCTAAAATATTGTATCTTGATTTCATGATACAGAATGCAAGATATTAAAATGATCATAATCCATTAATCGGATAAACCTCATTTGCAACATAATATAATTTTAGTGTAGGACTGAGGCTTGGAGGTGCGATTTGTGAGTAAACACTCCAAGGTCAACAAATTTTTGAAACTAACATGGACAAGCACTTTTGTAGTCTCAGTGGTTCTTGGAGCACACCTCTAATATAAGAGTTAAAAAGTAGGTTAAGTTGTGGATGTGGAGATTCACCCTCACACCAAGTAGTCAGTACATATGTTCTATTGGGGACCAGACAAAAAAATTGAGGATTTTCTCTCTTGTATTGATTATTGGTTTTGGGATTTCACCCATATGCTCCAATTCAACATGGGCACTTTCTCAATGATTATTCCCATCTACTATTTCTTATGAAAAGGAAGCTTAGTGTCAAATCCTACTATTTCCACTAGGGGAAACTTGCTCATGGGATTTATAATCTATACTTGAGACATATATTTCGTCCCCTTTGCAGACCCCCTTTGATTTAATCACCTTGGGTGGTTAACTTTTGGGGTAATTACAAATGAGGGGTTTTTTGTCTTCTCTTATGTGCTTCTCCATTAGATTTGATCATCGTTAGTGGATGCACATTTGAAAGGTCCCTTTCGCAATTCTAATTACTTGAGTTGACTACTGTGTTATAGGGGTGCATTTTATGTTTTCTTGTTCCTTTTCATAAAGAAGCCAAAAAATTAATTGATTAATTAAAACATGAAAATTTTCTCTAAATAGTTTTTTCCACTCATTATTTTCAAATAATCTTAGAAGAACTTAGTCTATTAAGTTGAAATCCTTTATTAAAATTATTTTGAGTAATTGATTACTGGTTTCTATTAATCCTATTCTCCTTTAAGTTGAGATCGTCCATTAGTAGGTTTTCTCTTTTGGTCTAGCTTAATTTGGCCTTCTTGCTTGCTATATCTAACATATTTAGTTGGAAATAATCTTGGGTAGGCTCATACCCTTAGTCTTTTAAGTTGAACTACTATCTTGACATAATTTCACCCCTTTGATATGGAAACCTTCTTAGCTCCTTGCCTTAGTTTATAATGGAGAATATTACAAGAAATTCCAAACAATGGAAGCCTTCACGAGGGATTCCCTTTACTTTTCCTTCGCTTGGCAATGCTGGTGAACCTAATGATGGACACCTTGGATTTTACTAACATGAAATTTGGTATTCCTATTTGGGTGATTTATGCCTCAAGCCAAACTTCATTCAATGTGATCACATTGCCTTAAACAAATGCTAACTTGGTCTTGTTTCCTACTTCCCAACCTATCCTAAATCGAATGGCCCAATTGGACTAGTAACCAAGTGTCATATAAGAAAAAAAAGAGGAAATCTAAGGCAAGGAGACAATGAACCTAATGTTACGATAAATCTTCTTTCCAATTAGTGTAACACATCCTAATCATAAACAAAATAATTGAGTTAAGTCCAATTTTTGCTGCACCATTTGCAGGTTACTTGGTCATTACACTCTCCTTTATCTAGAGCTTATACAATCTCATGATTTGGATAATTATACAACATTAGGGGTGCCATCAGTCCCTCATCACCCAAATATTGAAGTTGAAACACCTATTTAATAACTTGTATCTTAGGAAAATGACCAAAAATAGATAGTATAGACCCCCTAAGTGTCAAAATATTGAAGAACCCTGTGTTGCTCTGTCACCAAGGTGCCATGTTGGTTTTGCCTAAGTACTGGAATGGTACAATGCTGGAAAAGCCTAAAAACAATAGGGCATAGTGTAGAGTACAAAAGTAATAGAATTCCCATTTGTCTTGCATGCACATATGCCTTTATTTTGAGCTTTTAGGGTCAAGAAAGATTAAAAGGTTGCATGGAGGATGGAGATACAACCTAAGAGGCTTCCCAAACTTTATAAAAGAAAAGGTTGGAGAATTCATTATTCTTCTTTTATAGAATCAATTTTATATTGTTGGGTTATGACAATAATCTTTGAATGCAAGGTCATGGTACCACATTGTTATAATAACCTTGAGTGAATTGCCATTCTTTTCACATTCCTAAAGAGGGAATGTTGTTGTTTGAAGGCCAATATCTTGGAGGATCACATGAGAAGACTGAACTGAGAAGAACGAGGACTTGGAAAAATCCTTTCCATAGCCATAAGTATATTTTTTACTTTGCTTTATTTACCAATAATATTATTTCTTCCACCCCACCCCCACCCACCCACTCCTCCCCTCCCCCCACCACACACATCCAACCCTAAGTAATTTGTTTCTTTGTGTTATAAATGATTTTCTTATTTTATTTTCATATTAACAAGAATATATTGTCAAATTTAGGTCCATTTTACAAGAAATGCAAGCTATGTTTTCATATTATTTGATTTCATAAATTTGAGAGATACATCCGTTGCCATATAAAGGGGAGGGTTTTTCTTGTTATTTGGTCATATGGATGTCATTTTTGGGAACAATCATATATGTGAAACAATAGTACTGCATTTTAAATTATCAAACAATTGAACATGACAATAATGTGTATTTGTGAAAAATATTGAGAAATAGTAATACCAAATTCCCTTAGAGGAAGAATGTCTCTCTCACCTCATAGATTATCAAAGTTATCCTTTAGGGAATGATTATTAGAGTAGAGACTTGATTAAATTTGATTGTATGAGATCCAAAAGATAAACAAGATGCAATAACCTAAGCCAAAAGAAATGAAGAAGAACATAATATCACCAACAAAAAAGATAAATTATCGTGCCTTAAGGACAAAATGACAATGGATAAGGAAAATCAAAGAAAACAGATTCAAGAGCATGTGAAAAAGTAAACTTAGAGACTATTAATCCAAAATGTGTGGATGGTGTTGTAGCATTTTTTTGGTTTTGATAAGATAGAATATTTGAAAAAATGTTAAGTTAGGATATGGACATAACAATAGTGAATAAATTTATTTATTTATTTATTATTTTTTTTTAACTTGATGATGATGTCCATATCAAAGAAAATGTTAGGTTAGATGTCCTAAAAAATCAAGACAAAAAGAAAATGTTAGGTTAGAAAGAAAAGAAAACAAATAAACTCTGAAAGTGAGCAAGTGTAAATGCCACTACTCTTTTTCTGCAAAATAATGGCTGTGTGCAGCTTGTCTTAAATGCCACAACCCATGACAGTCAAATAGTTTAATCTTGACTGCTTCATGCCTTAAATCTGATGTTATAGTTAGAGAATAAAGATCTGACCAAACTGTTTAATCTTGGCAGATCATTGGTTAGGTAGAGAATAATAAGGTGCTCATCAGTTTAATCTAAGCCCTTGGAGGTTATAAGGGTAGATTTAGATATTTTGATTTTGTAAAATAAAAGGAAAAGAAAAGGGTTTACTAGCTTAAATGCACCCATTAAGTGAAGAAAAAATGATAGGATAAGCAAATGGTAAGTAGAGCAAAGGTTGCAGAAGTTAGATAAATCATTGGACAAATGTACATTTATCATGTTTTACCATATGTTTCTATTTCCATGATGCAATTGCACAAAGCAAATAAAGGTCTATAAGATAAATTAATTAACTTCCCATTCATCCCCATTCATCCTCATATTTACTAATTTCCCCTTCCCACCTTCATATAATTCATATTCATTCATTTTTCATAAAAAACCCCTTTTCCTAAAGTCAAAACCCTTTTTGCCTAGGAAAATTGAAAATCCCATGTAAAATCCCCTTTTACCTGAAAAACCCACAAAAAGGTGTTTACCCTAAGTATTGATATATATATGAAAAGCAAATAAACCATGAAAAAGCATAATACTTAGTGTATTTCCCTTTTCCACTCATATTTCATATAATTTCCCATTTTTCGCTCATATTTCATATTAACACTAATTATAGTATTAAACCCCTAAAATTCTATTTTCCCGTATATATTAACTCCCTTTATTAAATAACCCGAAACCTTAGTTTTATTATAAAACTATGTATTTTAATAAAGCATCACGTTGGCGGATCACAAGCCTTTTCAGCGTGCATCCACTCCCTTCTGATTGCGATATGCGATCCACAAAGGACTTGGACCCAACCAAATATATATCATATTTCATAGCCATATCGCATCTGTCTCCATCGCAAGTCCCGGCTTAAGCATTAACACTCCGCCATTGCGATCTCCAATATGTGATTGGGACCCGGATCCAATCACTTATCATACATCATTTATTCCTACATCGCGTCTGGCCCCTATCACATTCCTTTGCGATGGGCCTTCCCCCGCTAAACTGTGATTGCGATATGCGATATAAACTCGGACTCGATATCATTATCTGCCCGAGTTCATAAAATTTCAAGT
Organism: Pinus taeda; assembly: GCA_000404065.3. NCBI lineage: Eukaryota > Viridiplantae > Streptophyta > Pinopsida > Pinales > Pinaceae > Pinus > Pinus taeda. The sequence continues at coordinate 32,262 of APFE030527445.1, forward strand.
TCGCCATATGTGTTTTGCGAAGGTTTTCTTTGTTAAATAATTTTTTTTATGATTTAAACGAAGAAATAACTAAACCTCCATTTAACCGCGAAATCTTAGTTTTAACCAATAATAAATCCATTGCCGCCATAATTGATCATTGTTTCCTTCTGTACTCCTTTTTCGCTCCATCACCGTTCGATCACATACATCCAAATCCAACGGCCCTTGGCAAATTTCAGGTTGACTCTCTGTATGGGCATTACCCACCCGAAAGTGTATTCCACTGTCCTCCATTGCTACGTGTTAGGCTTTAAATCATATCGGGTGACCCCTTCCCAAAACCGCCCACCCCTTATAAGCAGTGCGATGAAAACCAAAACCACCTCCTCCATAATGACAAAACGATCATTGTTCACTTTGCGCAATAATTCGTAAAGTAGATTGTTTTTCCGTTTAAAAGAAAAACATGCCATTTTGTTTGTTTTTTACAGTGAAGCCTACATAAGCCTTTGTGACCATATAAACCATCATTTTACCTTTCGATACGCTATGGATGCCTTCCAATAGCCTTTCAAGCTCAAATAAAACCATTAAAGACCTTTTCTGTCACCTATATTTTTCTTAACAGTTTCTGTGTTTTGGAGGTAAAAACCTCTGTTTCAGGCTTACAAAGAAAAAGCCTGCACATAGTTTGAAGACAAATATGAAGACCATATCAATTTACTTTACCCTGTAACATAAAATCTAAAGTGATTTACTGTTGAAAAACACAGTAAAAACCTCAAATGCACTGTAAAGATAAAAATAAACAATGAAGGTTACTCAACAGGGTTAAAGGAGATTCACATAGTTTAAAGAGTATCAGATGAGAGATTAAATGAAGGAATCAACCAGCATGAAGGATATAAACAATAAAGTAGCTTAAAGGAAAAAATATCAAACAGCAAAGCCAACACAACTTGAACAAAAGGGACAATAAGAAATAGTTCAATAGTTGCCCCTATCTTCTTGCATGAAGATCTTTCCTTTCCTAGAATAAATCTCAATCAGTTTTAGGATTTTTTTTAGTTTCATTATTGCATAAATAACTCTCTTCTCAAGATGTTAATGGTTCAAAGTTCAAGATTCATTGTTCATTTCTTGTCAAGTCTTGACTGTTAATTCTACTTTAAACTTGGAAGCCTCCTTTGAAGGAAACTCTTCTAGACACTGGATGTACTCAGTCTTTCTGGAACCTTAATACAAAGCAGAGGATTCTGAATCTGGTTTTACACAGTTTGTGTTATTCTGTAAGTTTTTCCAGTTATCAATCATTATGTTTTTCTTCACATGCTTATGATTTATAGAGATATCGAGGTAGGAGGAATTGTGTCTCAATTTATTCCTATAAGCTCCTGAAGTGATCATCTATTAAGAGAATGGATTAAAGAACTATGTGTTTAGCTAATCCCCTCTAATCAGTAAATCATCAGCATCTTGTGTAAGCTTAAGTATACTGCCTTGAACCATTGGAACGTAGTTTAGAAGGTTTTCCCACTTATGATTGTTCTGTTTTACAGTCTGGAAACTGTGATAATCATATTATTTGCTGTCTTCTTCTCACCACTATTTTGATCTATATCACTATGTAAAGTCTTATAGCAACCCTCTGCTGAGATATTAATATAACCCAAAGGATTAATTACTTCAATTCTACATCTGTCTTCATTCATTGGTCTTCGAAAAAACTAAAACCAAAAACCCCAAAACAATTATTTTAGATGCTTTGGCATTGGTAGCTGACCTACTACTATCTCAAAGGTACAACAGATGGGACACCTATTTCGACACTAAGAGATGTTAGGAGAGGAACAACCATTGACTAATAAATTTATGAAAGATGCACTTATTCTTCTATCATTAATATGAAACTTTTATGCACTTATTCTTTCTATCATTTTGTATCCTTTTCAATGCATAGGAGTTAAGGGGTGTGCCATTAATATGAATAGATTTTAGGGAAAGTAGTTGAAACCAAACTTGTAGGACACATAAAAATATGTATGATAAACACAATAATATGGACAAACTACCAGACAAGCAAGGCAATTATTTGCAATAATCTTAAAGCTCAAAAATATATTAGAACTCCATGATCCAAATGATATATAAAGGATGTTGTTATAAGTTAATAATGTTGTTGGAGTTAATAATTGTCTTTACTTGATTTTTTAGAATATTCTACACAATTATTTTTTCTACTATCTAGGTCACCTTCGACTGCCAAAATCAATCAACTTTTTGGAAGTTTCTAGGCATTCATAAATTTTCTAGATATATCTATTTCTAACTAAATATACAATTACAACAATAATACATCAATACTTATTAACAACACATGGCAATGAAAAACAAGCTTCTATTTAATGGGTTTACGGTGTCAGCAACATTTGTATTTTATTACCTATGGGAAGGATTAATCCATAGGGGCCATAATGGACAATGATATAAAATCAACGATGACCAAATTATCCAATCAAATATGCACCATAAGCATGGAGGGACTGTGAAAGTAAACTTATAAGGGAATATTACAAAAGTAGAAGAACAAGTTGGGAGTTAACTTAAGACAATTTATACCCAATAGTGAATCTGATTGTTAGAGAAAAACCTAAAAAGGGTGCAATAGTGGTAAGGAGTATTAAAAGGGATAGCAAAGGAGATAATTTAACCAAAGTAGGGGATATCTACATATGAATTCAAAACTTAATTAGGTGGGGCATGAAGGCAAAGGTTGAATCTCCCAAAAAAATGGCCACGAGGAGAAGATTAATTATGTATTTCAACTTTGTGGTAGTCCTTAGTATTTTCATAGAGTGATTTGTGCTCAAAAGTTACATAACACAATTTATGCACTACAAGAAGAAGGTGCCCCTATCATTAAGGAGAAGTCTTCTCTATATACCCACCTAACACATCAATAATTAATGTTAACATGGTGACCATCCTAATATAATTGAAGATAAACTATGTTAGCTTTTATGTTATCTTTAGTCTATTCAATGATATTAAATGTAATGGTAGTTCTCTTTTTGGTGAATAATTATTTTTAATAGTGAAAATCTATGATTTTGTATGTGTTGAAATGTACTTGGTAATTAAGAAATTAAAGCCTTTATATAAATAAATATATTTTTCTTGATGCATGTGCATAGTCAAATTGTATTGAAGAGTTCCCTTATCCCACAATAAGTAAGTTGTCACAAGCCGTAATCCCCTAAATATCATTAAGGGGGTGGGTATTCAAGATTTTTCCTCTTTAATACTAATTTGAAGACATTTCTAGGCTTATAGATGCATTCTTCTCATTGAGGGATTCCCAACAAATGTACTTTTTCATTTTGAACTTCAAGCACTAAATTATGGCTTCTTGAAGTTTCTTAAGTGTTTTCTACCTCTTGTACCATGCTATCATTCATACTAGGACACGACAACCTTGTATGGTGATAGATCACCTAATTAATGACATCTCTTAGGTTTCACACACATCGAGGAAGGATATTCCTTTTTGGCCTATTGCAACACTCTTAGGCTTCTTTTGCACTTATCATGAACTTCAACCATGTGATATCACATAAGATGAAATATTATTTTGTTGTGATGTATGTTATATGTTAGGTCCCTGTACTACTAGTGTAGCCCCTTATTGTTATTAGTCAAACCCCCTTATTGTATTGTTGTTCCCATGTTGTCACCATATTGTTATTATTGTTCCCCATATAAGCCCACAATTGTTATTGTTGTGCCCTTACAGTATTATTGTTATGTAGACTTTGATTATATTGTGACCCCTTAGACTCCTATATATAGAACATAGGTCTTGTCATTTGTATCATCCAAGAATTGTTCATTTGTGTAATGTAAATGAGGTTTTCCCCTTGAAGAGGCTATTTTTGAAGTCGTTGATCTATTTCTTCTTCTATTTTGTGAGTTGGTTGAATAACATTTGGTATCAGAGGTTTGGATTATAGGATTTCGTTGCTTCAAACAGGCCATCGTAGAATTTTCACTATAACTTTTTTTTTCTACGAAGCTTCAGAAGATGAAATTAAAACCCATTTGACCTGAAATCATGATGAACTTCATGTCCAAATTTCAGATCTTTTCTCGCTATATTTTTTGAGATATGAGCTGAGGAAGTTAGGGTTTTTGAAAAATCCAAGTGAAACACTTAAAATACACTTTGCGATGACAATGACGAAACTAATGCAACAATCCATGGAACTTTGGAAATGAGTGTAATGCATGTCTATATGATGAATTGGACCCATTGACACCAAATTTTCCCCTTGAAACCAACAATGGCTCTACTTTTACAATGTGTGGCACTTCCCATGCCAAAACATGACACTTGTGTTTACTTCACAAAGGGACTAGAAAACTTAGAGAATATACATGGGATGATTCTTACTACTCGAAATGACAGCTTGCAAGATCAAAGTAGGCTTTGAAATTTGACTGTAGGCCAAAATGTTGGAGGCTGTTGTAGCAACGACAACACTTGGTGACACAATGGTAGAACTCCAACTTCTCTGCCTTGATCTAATTGTATATATATGGTCTAGTTCTTCACGAATTATTGATTCATTGTGTGGATTACTCCAATTTTCCCACTTAACATAGTTCTAGATATCATCCCCTCTATTCCTTTCTTGGTTAAAACACATTTATAGAGATAACTATATCATAATTTTTTCAACTTAGGAGAAGGGTAATATAATTCACAAGTTTAAGATAATCAGAGTATGAGTTTTCACCTTTGGTGTTGCTCCACTACCAATTGTCCTGGACAGTACCCCAACATAGTCACTACAAAAAACAAAACAAAAAATTCTTCGTTGCTAATGATCTTGGTTAGTACCTCGACGAAGTTACTTGATTTACCTCTCTACACAGGAAACATTTCTCTTCTTTCACCCTTTATTTATTTTATTTATAGAACTACGCTTCGATAATTATTTATTTCAATGTGGCAGAAGAGGGATCCTCACTTATTGATCCAAATCGGATCCATAAACAATTGACAAAGCACCTTGACTGTATCGGGACGAAACAAATCCTTAATGAAATCCAAAACAACATCAAAAAACCCCCTAAACTAGTGGCCATGGTAGCCAGCGCAAAACGACGAGGACCTCAGTCAAAGCGCAATGACCGAGGCCCATGGAGACTACGCAGGAGGCCAAAATAGCCCCTGGGAGCCCCGTATTAGGAAAATGGGGAGCCTTAAGCACTTGGTCACGTTGGGAGCCATAGGACTGCGTGCAAAAAAAGGTAAAAAGCACCAATGTACGACGGTGGGAGCCACGCCCTGGAAACCGACGGTTTGATCGGGATGCCCTTGAACGGTAAGTAGTTTTGGAGAAAGCGGAGTGATCACAATCATCGATCGACGCGTGGTAGCGGAGGTGAGAGAAAAACCGCCGTGATCGCGCGTTAACAGTCAAGCAAGTTAATCGCGCTTGACGTACGTACGCCGTTGGACCTGGAGGAGCCCAGATCGGATAGATGAGATTGCGCCCGATGGAAAGAAGCGGAATCGATAGGGAAATAAGCTGTGATTTAAAACGGATTTGGAATTTGTTGACCGCCACGGTGGAGGAAGAGCGTATTTGTGACATAACCAAAGGAACGAGCCAACGAAGTATGGAGGCACCTGTTAGATGGAGACACGTGGCACTCCCTGAGCGTTCATGCTGACGCTGAATAGGGAACTCCAAGCACAGCTGCAGGAGGAGAATCGGCGCAAGCGGGAGAGGAACTGAACAGGAATATGATCAACTTGTTAAAGCCATGAACAAAGAGACAGTTGAAGAAGGAGAGGGGGAATTAGGAGAAGAATCCGAGTGACCAGAGAGACAGTGAACAGTGAACCCTGAGAGGAGGACTGAACACAGAGAGCAGTAAAGCCAAGCAGAGGAGACAGAGGGCCGAGCTGACCACAGGAAACATTGAGCACCAGAGAGCTTGAAGATTCGAGCCTTCCCATAGAGGGAGCTATCTGGATTGAGTACCATAGTTGGCTCTTTCCACTGTAGACCAAAGATCACAAAGCTGGTAGGTAGAAAAAGATTCTGTGAACTCTGAGTGGCTTGGGGAATCCAAGAACCACCCTGCCAAGCAAAATTTGCCGTCAAGAGAACTCATATTGAGTCCCTGCATTGTAAATTCTTTGCTGTAAGACACATTAAAACCAGGCCACCACTGAAGCTGGACCAAAGACATAGCCATGGAGAATAGGGTGAACTCCTTATTAAAAATTGTTTGTGTCTAGTACTGCTTACTGTATTTCTCTGTTGTCTTTCCATTTAAAATGTCTGTGTATTGGCAATCTGATCGATCCGTTGTTTCAATAACACAGAGGACACACCAGCACATGAGCTTGTAATACCTTTTGTTTAACAAATCTTCAACTGAGGTCACTCATTGGGTGATTATCAGATCAAGTGGTATCAGAGCTTTAGGCTGTAAGGTTAGACAAGCTTGTGTTGGTTTAGCTGTGAATGATCACTAGATCAAAGCTCAAATTAGGAGAAGGAGATTTAGTGGAAACTAATCCTGAAATTGGGAGAGTCTATTCTCGGAAGACAATGTCAGAAGAAGAATCTGTAGGGCCAGACCCTCAATTCATAGAAAGTTTCCTAGCTATAAAGTCTATGGTAGAAGAAATGTATAGGGACTTTAGAAAGCACAAGGATGAAGATTCATCAGGCTCTAAACAAGAAAAAGAAGAAGATGAATCTCATTCTCATGACCACTCAAAGGGAAAGGGAAAAGAAGAAAGTTTTCCTACACCTCCTAGTAGCCCTGCGCATAATAAGAAAGCATCCTTGATTAAACTGGATGTCAAATTTGATTTGCCTATATATGATGGAGAGATAAATGCTAAAAAGTTGGACAATTGGATTAGACAAATTGATGTGTATTGCAGAGTACATAACATAGACTCAGACAAGAGTAAGATTCAGCTGGCAAGCCTACGCCTAGGAGGCACTGCCTTGGTTTGGTGGGAAGGCAGAACCCAAGCTGATATGAGGAAGCATGGTAAGACCATCTCTATCTGGAGTGAGTTTGTGTCTACAATAAAAAAACAGTTCTATCCATTGGCCTACATGTAATAAGCCATGATGAGTTGGCAAACGCTTCGGCAGTTAAAAGGGCAAAGTGTGCAAGGGTATACTCAAGAATTTAGACAGAGAGCATTGATGTTGGGCATCTCATTAGAGTTACCAGAAACTCTTTTGAAGTACATTGGTGGTCTACACAACTACATGAGGCATACCATCCTCATGTTTAATCCCACTAGTATAGATGAGGTATCTGTACAAGCTACTCATCCATAAGCTAGAGGAAAGAATGGGAATCCTGAAGTTGGGGGACCATCCCAACCCACTGTAAGCAAGAGCAAGGAGAAAAGAAAGCAGAAGTGGAAAGCAAGGAAGGCTAACACTGCACAAAAAGGCAAAGCTTCATGCACTCACTGTAAAAAGGAGGGGCATGATGATGAGCATTTTTGGATTCTGCATCCACATCTGAGACCTAAGAAGTCTGAGGGAAAGAAGAAGAAAACTGTTGCAGCTATTCAGAAAGATTTGGGGTCAGACATGAGCTTTTCCATATTCGAGTTGTTTCCAAAAATCAAAAGATTGATACTTTGTTTGATAGTGGCTCACAAGTAAATCTAATTTCTGAAGCAATTGTAAGGAAATTGGGATTAGCAACTACACCTCATAAGAGACCATACCCATTAGGATGGTTGAATGATAAAGCACAACTACAAGTGACTAGAAAGTGCAAACTCAAGTTTTATTTTGGGTCAGCATTTGTAGATGAGGTTGAGTTAGACGTAATTCCTTTGGATATATGTGGAATTGTTTTAGGAAGTCCTTACTTGTATGATAGAGGGGCTATTTTCTATAGAGCTGAGAACAAGTATCTACTTGTTAAAGATGGAATCGAATACTTTGTAAGAGCTCATAAGCTCAAGAATAATTATACTCTCATAAACTCGGGATAGATGAAAAGAATGATAAATTCATGCAAACAATTCTTACTGATGATTGTAAAGGAAAAGACACCTGATAAGACCAAAATATTTGAGGGCTGTAATGCTAATCAGCGAACTGATATAGAAAAGATTGTTTTAGAGTATGATGTCTTATTTCAAAAACCTAAAGGTCTGTGACCCAAAAAGGGAATAGTACATGATATTATTTTGTAGAAAGATGTTCCTTTACCTAACATTGGGATGTATAGGTTGTCTGCTTTAGAGAATGTTGAAATCAAGAAGCAGGTGCAGGAGTTGCTCGAGAAAGGGTTTATCAGGCCTAGCACATCACCATGTGGGTCACCAATCGTTTTGGTGAGAAAGAAAGATGGCTCGTGGAGAATGTGCATTGATTACCGAGCACTGAATAAGATAACAATCAAGAATCGTTATCTCCTTCCTCGCATAGATGATCTTTTAGATCAATTGAAGGAAGCTGTCTATTTCACCAAGCTGGATTTGCACAGTGGATACCATCAGGTCAGAGTTGCAGAGCAAGATGCATGGAAGACTACTTTCAAAACAAAGCAGGGATTGTATGAATGGCTGGTTATGCCTTTTGGCTTGACCAATGTCCCTACTACTTTCGTGAGATTAGTGAATGATGTACTCAAACCTTTTCTTGATGATTTTGTTATTGTGTATCTAGATGACATTATGTTTTTTAGTAAAACGTGGGAAGAACATTTAAAGCATGTTAAGCAGACATTAGATGTTTTGAAAAGAGAAAAACTTTATGTTAAACTCTCCAAATGTGAATTTGGAAAAACTTGTCTAAATTATTTGGGTCATATAGTAGGGGGAGGTGAATTGAAAATAGATCCCTCTAAAGTGGCAGTCATCATAAACTAGCCTAAACCCAAGTCTTCTACAGAAGTGAGAAGCTTCTTAGGAGCAGCATAGTATTGGAGGAAGTTTATTTCAAAATTTTCGTCAATTGCAGCTCCCTTACATGCTTTGACAGGATTGAACAAGGTTTTTCAGTGGGGAGGCAAACAACAAAAATCCTTCGACACCTTGAAAGAAAAGATTACTACAACACCTGTACTAGCACTACCAAATCTACAAAGACCATTTGAGATCCAAACTGATGCCAGTGACTATGCCATGGGAGCAGTGTTGACACAGCACGGTAAACCCATATGTTATCATTCTGGGACTTTTAATCATGCAGTAGTTAACTATCCCACATATGATAAAGAATTGTATGCGTTAGTTCAGAGTGTGAAAAAGTGGAAACATTATTTAATGGGCAAAGAAACAGTAATACATATTGATCGTTAGCCACTTCAATACCTACACTCCCAAACTAAATTGCAGCAATCAAGACATTATAGATGGATGGGTTTTCTACAACAGTTTTATTTAGTCATCAAATATAAAAAGGTAATACATAACAAGGTCATAGACATGTTATCTAGACCCATTGTAAATGTATCTACCATACTTAAGCATAATTCTGTGATGCATGAAAGATACATAGAACAGTATGCTCAGGATATGGACTTTAAAGATGTATATGCAACTTTGAGTCAAGGCAAAAGAGTAGAAGAATTGGACTATCATGTGAAGGACCGAATCTTATATCATTGTGGGAAACTCTACATTCTACAAACTGAAAGAGCAAAGATAATTAGGGAAGCACACACTTCTCTGATATCAGGTCACTTTGGGGTAAGTAAAATAGTTGCACAGCTACAAATATTCTGCTATTGGCTAAAAATGAGTGACACAGTTTCTAGATATGTAAAGGGGTGTGCCATGTGTGCTAAAAGCAAGCCCAACAATAGAAAACTAGGCTTGTACACTCCCTTGCCAGTTCCTCCTTACCCTTGAGAAAGCATTTCCATGGATTTCGTTGGAGGACTGCCTAAATCTAGGAAAGGTCATGATTATCTATATGTTGTTGTGGATATGTTCAACAAAATATGTATTTTAATACCCTATAGTAAATAGATTACAGCTGAACAAACTGCAAAATTATTCTTTGAACATGTATGGGTTCATTTTGGACTACCCACCTCTATTATATCTGATCGAGACACTCTATTTGTGGGAAAGTTTTGGTCTAGTCTGTGGGAAATAATGGACACCAAGTTGAAGAAAAGCACAACTTTTCATCCACAAACAGATGGCCAAACAGAAGTAATTAACAGGACAGTGATCCAGCTACTAAGAGGATATTGCAGCAAACATCCTAAGCTTTGGGATGAGCACTTGTGCTATGTGCAGCATGCTTACAACAGAGCCAAACACTCTTCTACACAGAGATCTCCTTTTGATGCCTGTTTTGGTTTCATACCAAGGTCTCCTTTGGATTTTTTCTTTGGTAAAGATACCATGGTTGATAAACACAGTGATGTGGACAAGACAACTAGGTTCATTGAACAGATCCAAGAGATCCACCAGGCAGTACAGAAACAGATGGAAAGGAACCAGGCCAAGTGCAAGGCTAGGCATGATAAACATTGGATGGAGCATAGTTTTCAAGTTGGAGACCGAGTCTGGCTGTATATCAGCAAGGAAATAATGCAAGGTGAAGGTAAAAAGCTAAAACCTATCAGGTATGGACCCTTCAAGATACTTGAGAAAATTGGTGAAAATGCCTTCCGCCTTGATTTGCTAGCTTACATGCACATCTACTCAGTCGTGAACGTATACTGCTTGAGGTTGTTTGAGCCTTCAATAATTGAGGACCCTAAAGAGAAAAGTTAATTACCTTCTATTGATGACCTGCTACCTGAATATCTTAATGAGTTGCAGGAAGAAACAATGTTGGACAGGAAGGTGAGGATGATGCACAATGGACAGGTGGAGTACCTCAAGATTGGGCTTAAAGGTTAGAAGCTGAGTAGTGCAAAGTGGATTGAGATTGGAGAAGTGAGATAGTAGTTTCCTCACTTAGTCGATGCTTGAAAAAAAAACCAACTTTTGATGGTCCAAAAGCTTTTTCAGTAGGGAGGTCGTGATCCAAATCGGATCCACAAAACACTGTTAAGAACCTTGACTGTATCGGGACGAAACAAAGCCTTAATGAAATCCAAAACAACATCAGAAGCCCCCTGAACCAGTGGCCATGGCAGACGGCGCGAAACGACGAGGACCTCGGTCAAAGCACGCTAATTGAGGCCCATGGAGACTGTGCAGGAGGCAAAAATAGCCCCTGAGAGCCCCAGATTGGGAAAATGAGGCGATTTTGATGTGCGATTAAGCGCTAATCATGCATTTCTAGTCGAATAGGGCTGAAATGGGGAGCCTTAGGCACTCAATCATGTTGCGAGCTAGAGGACAACAAGTGAAAAAAGGTAAAAAGTGCCAATGTATGACGGTGGGACCCACAGCCTGGAAACCGATAGTTTGGTTGGGACGCCCTTGAACGGTAAAAGGTTTTGGAGAAAGCAGAGCGATCACAATTAGTGATCAACGCGTGGCAGTGGAGGTGAGAGAAAAACCGCCGTGATCGGGCGTTAACGGTCGAGCAAGTTAACTGCGCTCGACATGTTATGACGTTGGATCTGGAGGAGCCCAGATCAGACGGCTGAGATTGTGCCCAATGGAAAGAAGCAGATGTTGGAAATAATACTGAGAGGGGGGGGGGGTGAATCAGTATTATCAAATTCTTTCAATATGCCTTCATTAATTTATTGATCATTAACTTGTGTATAATAATGAGCATGAAACAAGAAAAACAGATAGTCACACCAAAGAACACCAGATATAAGGTGGAAACCCAATGTGGGTGAAAACAACCTGCTGCAATATGTCTCTATCTTCTTTCAAATTAGAAACTCCTTTTACCATGGTCTTGTACTGGTGCAGTCCTTTACCAGTACGCAGGCTGTAACCTGCAAAGAGCTACAACTCTCTCTCATTTTCCAGTCTCTCCTGGAAGGGAGCTACAACCCCCTACTTCTTTTCTTTCAAGGACCACTTTTCATAAATTTTCAAACTGGATCTAAGAATATCAAATAATCATCAAGTACATGTAAATCACCAAAACTCCTTATACAATCAACCAAGAATCACCCAGCCTCTCAGAATGTTGTAAAAAGAAAGACAGTACCAGAAATATAAACCCAGAACTCTGCAGCAAGAGATAAAAGATAACCAACAAATGTTTTAAGACAGATCCGCAGTTCTTTCTTATCTGGACTACGTGACTCCGCACCCAGCCTTCTGTTTTCCTGCGTATCCACGCAGAGCGTCTTCTGCTTCACTGCATATATCCGCAATTCACCTTCTGTCTTGTTGCGTACTAATGCTGTGCCTCCGCACTCTCTTCTTCAATTGCACCGCGTACTTCTAAGTACCTCCGCAGGCTTTCCTTTTATCACGCCGCGTAACTTTGATCTTGCTCCGCACTTGTTTTTTCAGCTCGCCGCGGGCGTCCGCACTGTACCCTTCTGTTGAGCCACGTACCTATACTGCATCTACGCATTGCGTCTTCGACTGTGCTGTGATCCCCCGCACTGTGCCTTTCTGAGAACCGCGAACCACCGCACAACACCTTTCACCGAGTTGCGACCCTCCGCACCTGAATCGTGAAATACCTGCGGACCTTTGATTTGAACTAAATTAACAAACCTTCGAAGAGCCACTGACGGTCAGATACCCAGATCTGATCATGCGCCTGAGAGATCACATACTATAGATTCACTTTCAACTTCACTTTTATATAGATCAAGCTTTTTAAACCGATAACCCAATACTTCAGATCTTAAGATATTCAATTTGCAAAGAAGATACCTTGGCCAAGTGATCTCCTTCCCTATTTATAGACAAGCCCTCATTCACACCACGGGACAAAACCATCAAATAACCAAAACAAGGGATCCAAACCGGGGCTAAAATAGATCCTATACCATGGGCCAAAACTGTAGGATCATGATTGACGGGCTAAATACCACGGGTCAAACATAAGAAACCCCACGTGAGCGTAATTTTTACTGCATGGAAGTGTGTGCACTAGGGTCCGCACCTTTTGTTCGGACAACCTGCGAATAAGACCACAATTTTCTGAACAGTGTACTTGCGGGTCCGCGCCTTTTGAACTGTATACCTCTGAACCTCTTATTTTCTTCATTTTGAGAGCCTGAACAGGCCATTGCCACTTGAGTGAGTTGCCATCAAGTACAACACCTGTATCATAGAGCCATATCATAATGCCAACAATCTCCCCCTTTGGACTTGATGGCAACCTCAAGATCCTCAACGTCATTCTCCCCCTTTGACATCAAGGGCAAAGGGTTATGCTCCCCCTAAGAACATGCCTCCCCCTGACTATAAACCAGATCTGCAAAGAGGAAACAGAATCCACCAAACACCATAAACGATCATGAAAGAGATAGAGACATATTGCAGCCATGTTTAGATCAGCATCCATGTTCTCCTTCTATGCTCCCATAATGCCAACAATGCATTATATGTGCTCCCCCTAAACCTGTGCCATCGATCTGCAACCAATCCATAAACCAACAAATGTACGCGTATACCACGTATAAACCTCGCGTACAACCAACAGATGAGATTCAACAACAAGATGATGCATCAACTACCCCCAGCTTTTTCCTGAGGTATTCAAAGGTCTCCCTAGGCAATGGTTTGGTGAGAATATCAACAATTTGTTCCTTAGAAGGAACATACTCCAACTTGACCTTTTGTTCAATCACTTGTTCTCTGAGAAAGTGATACTTGATCGGTATGTGCTTGGTCTTTGAATGCATGACTGGGTTCTTTGAAATGCTGATTGCACTTGTATTATCACATAAGATGGAGACAGGTGGAGTACAAGTGATTTGAAAGTCCTGCAAGGTCTGCATCATCCAAAGGAGTTGAGTGCAACAAGATGCAGCAGCCACATATTCTGCTTCAGCTGTATATAAAGCAATCGAACTTTGTTTCTTGCTGAACCAAGATACTAATCTAGAACCCATAAAGAATGCACCACCACTTGTGCTCTTCCTGTCATCCACGCTTTCGGCCCAATCTGCATCTGTATAAGCATGAAGTGTGAGATCTGTATCTCTAGGATACCATAAGCCATAATTTTGTGTCCCTTGAAGATATTTGAAAATTCTCTTCACTGCCTGAAGATGAGTCTCCTTTGGATTTGCCTGAAATCTCCCAACTATTCCTACTGCATGCATGATGTCTGGTCTAGTACCGGTCAAATAAAGTAAACTTCCAATCATAGACCTGTAGGTTGGTTGATGCACAGTTGTTGATTCATCATTTTCACTGAGACTGCATCCTGTAACCATGGGAGTACATACTGGTTTTGCATCTTCCAAGCCATATTTCTTCAAAATCTGCTTGAGATACTTGGTTTGAGATAAGAAGATTCCTCCCTCCTTTTGTTGGATTTGCAAACCAAGGAAATATGTCAGTTCTCCCAGCAAGGACATTTCAAATTCTTTCTGCATGACCAAGGAAAAGCTTTGACTCATAGCTTCTTCATTGCTGCCAAAAATAATGTCATCTACATACACAACAAGTATTAGCAATTTGTCATTTTCAATTTTTATAAAAAGATTGCTATCCGCTGATCCTTTTGAAAAACCTTGTTGATGGAGATATTTGTCCAAACGATAGTACCAAGCCCTTGGAGCTTGTTTGAGACCATAAAGAGCCTTTTTCAGTCTGCATACAAGATTTGGATCATTTCCAAGAATGAAACCATCTGGCTGCTCAATGTATACTTCTTCTTCTAAGTCTCCATTCAGAAAGGCTGATTTCACGCCTATTTGAAATACTTTGAACTGTTGAAAACTTGAGAGAGCAAGGAACATTCAGATGGCCTCAAGTCTTGCAACAGGAGCAAAGGTTTCTTCAAAGTCTATTCCTTCCTGCTGCGCATACCCTTTACAAACAAGTTTGGCCTTTTTTCTAATTACTTCTCCATTTTCATTCAATTTATTTTTGAAGACCCATTTTGTTCCGATAACATTCTTATCCTTTGGTCTAGGAACCAGTTCCCAAGTGTTGTTCCTTTCGATTTGCTCAAGTTCTTCATCCATTGCTTTTATCCAACATTCATCTTTGCATACCTCTTTCACATTTTGTGGTTCAGTAGAGGAGAGTAATGCCAAATAGCTTGAGGCTTCTGCAACTGTTCTTCTTGTTTGTACACCTGCTTCTTTCTGCCCCATAATCTGAGATTCTGGATGATTCTTCTGAAAATATCTGGATGGAGTCTTTTCTTCTATCCTTGTCTGTTCCTCTGGTTCTTCTTGAGGTTCTTCGTCTTCATCATTCTGTCTTTGAGGGTAGTCTTCATCTTCTTCGATATTTTCATGATTTGCTTGCCTAGGAATGTATCCCTTTTCATCAATCACTACATCAATGCTGTCAACAATTCTTCCAAGTCTTTTATTGTAGCACTTGTATGCTTTGCTATGAGGAGAGTAACCAAGAAGAATGCCTTCATCTGCTCTAGGTTCAAGTTTTCCAAGTTGCTCATCAGTATTCTTAATATAGCATTTTCTCCCAAAAATTTTGAAATGCTTTACCGAAGGAGTCTCACCATACCAAAGCTCATGAGGAGATTGAGTGCTGTTTACTCGGACATTTGTTTTGTTGAGAATAACAACCACAGCATATGCAGCTTCACCCCAGAAAGTTGCAGGGGTTCCAAACTCATCAAGAATAGCATGAGCCATTTGTTGGACTGTTCTGTTCATCCTTTCCACCACTCTATTTTGCTGAGGAGTTCTAGCAGTAGAGAATTCCCTTCTTATCCCATGTTCTTCGTAGAAATCAAAGAATTCATTTGAGGTAAACTCTCCACCTCTGTCAGACCTGAGACACTTAATTTTGTAATCTGATTCATTTTCAACCAAGGCTTTGAAGGATTTGAATTTTTCGAATGCTTCGTCTTTGTGCTTCATAAGTCCTAACCAAACAAACCTGGAGAAATTGTCAATGAATAATATCAAGTATTCTTCTCCTTGAGGTGTCCTTTTCCTAAAATGACCACATACATCTATATGGACTAGTTCAAGAGGCATGCTAGCTGATCCTTCCTTCTCCGAAAAGTTAGTTCTGGTTTGCTTTCCAAACTGACATGATTTGCATATGGTGTTGTCTGGAATTTTGATATCTGGAAGACCATGAACTGCCTGGTATTT
>APFE030527449.1:0-16830 GCA_000404065.3 Pinus taeda
AATTTAAAGTGAAAACCAATTTGTTGGCACTTCAAATTTTCTTTTCAAAAGGAAAAAAAAAAAACAATAAAGTTCATCAACTAAAAGCTTTCTTTCTCTTAAGTTGCAGAAACAACAACTTTTTGCAGCTTTGACAACTTTCCGCATCTTGGAAAAGTTTCCACAACTAAAAAAAATTCTCCAGCCTAATAATTTTGGAGTCTATAAGGATGCTTGGTGATCTAGATTAAAGGACAATTGACAACAAGGCACCTGTAGGAGATTAAAGGACAACAAATAACGTTACCAAAAGAAAATTAAAGGTACGTTTTGCTTTAATTTAACAATAAGGAAGGTTATATAACATGTATGAGTAAGAAGATATAATACTAAAGTGAAATCATTATAACCTAAGGGTAATGGCCGCCTAACGAAGTATCATATGCCACCACTCTTAAAGTCATGTCATGACCTTGTGCCAAATCTACCAAATTAATTACCAAATCATAAGTTTGAATGCGCCTAACGGTTGAATTCATTCCCATAATCCTTTTGATAACCCATTTGTCCTTCCTTATTCCTACACTCCTTTGATATTTCACAACCACTCCATCTTTCTGCCAGCTAGCAAACCCTACTAGTCTCGTTGTCCTGTCAAGGTATCCAATCTTCGAGGCAAAGCATCCTTCGGCATGGGGGTAATTATTCGAATTGAGCCAGCAGGGAAGCAGGTCCTAGAGGGGTACCCACAAACTAGGGAGTTTGTGTAAAGAAGACAATGGCTGCAGTTCATTAAGAAATTTAACGGCTTCCACAAGGAGGTAACCAAGACATTTTCACACTCATTCGATGGAATGGAGGCCAAAATTGGGGACATAAAAATCACAATAACAGAGTCTATGATTGTTGAGGCCACCGAGCTGCCAAGACATGGAGAAAAATGGTTTAAAAACAGAGAGATTGACAGCGAGGACTGGAAGGTTTTCCTCAAGAATCCAAACATGGACACAACGGTCTACAAAAAAGGTATTCCATGCTCTGCTCCTAAAAACAAATGGAGAAACTTATCACTTGTGAGGGTAGGTTTGGGAAAATGTATTTTTATCGTGTTAGAATGATGATGCACTTCCTTAAGGATCATCATAAGAACCTCCCCTATTTTCTCTTGAACAACCTCAGGAAAATGGCTACAAATGTTCAAAACAAAATTCAATGTATAGAAAACACCATGTAAAATCATGGTTTGGTAAAAATATTGGTTGAATTTCACCTCTAAAGTATAGGGGATGACTGGGAGAGTTTCCTAATAAGGAACTATTTTGAGGAAAAATCCCTAGAAAAATCAAGTAGCAGCAGGGCCCTCAGAGGGAGAAAGAGAACCATAGAAATGATAAAGGAACAGGCACCTCAAACTCAAACAGAGGTAACAGAAGAAGAGTTGCCTATAGTAAAATTTTTGCAGAGAATAAAGAGGGAAAACGCTAGAAGAAAGAAAGCCAACCCAAGTAAAGAAGAATTCTCACAAACAAAAACCTCTCCTATAGAGGAAAAATCAGAGAATAAGAGGAGGAAAGTGCAAAAAACAAAAACCCCAGGATTGAGAAGGAGCACGAGGTTGAGCACAATTCCACAAACAACCTGAAAAACTACAAAATACATTAACCTTGAGGAAAATGAACCAAATTAAAGGGAGCCAATAGAGAACACTCCAATAGATATTGAGCCAACAGAGAACACTCCAACAAAGATTGAGCCAACAGTGGATGTGCCAACAGAGTACGAGCCAATTGAAAGCCGTAGGAATTCTCCAAAAAGGTCACCAAGATCATCACCAGAGCCTTACAGCTCACCTTTAGGAAGCCTGATACATATTTTGGGAATTGACCCCACATAGTAGGAAATATATGACTACATAAAGTCACTGGAAAGGAAGGTGACAACAAAAAAGGAAACAATATAGAGCCCTGGAGAAGGAAACAACTAGGTGAATGAACAATCGGCCTTAAACATCTTGAAGCATGAAATCTTTGAACTAGAAACACTGAATCAATATCTTAGAAATGAAAATCAAGCCCCGAAGACACAGAGTGAGATACATATTTCTAAGAGTGACAATCTGATCCTACATCTAACCTTGTGGTATAAGAAAAACAAGAAGTTGAAGAAAGAGAACAGAATTATGCAAAGAGATATAATCAGTTTAAAGTACAAAATTCTAATGAGGAATCCTAGAATGTCAAACTCTACCAAAAAGAAGAAAACAGTGAAACAGGGAGATGACAAACAAGAGGCACAAGCAAAAGACAAGGAATAAGTGTATGAGGACATACAACATCTCCAGTTTGGGGGAATGTAGAGTCTAAAGATTGTCCTACCATGACATCCTTTTTACCTAATGATCCTCTCTTTTTCATATATATTTATCACTTAAATAAAGCCATATCTACTAGGTTTTGATGTAGGTATGCAATAGTATGTTTCTTTTTCATATTTAACTGTATACCCTATTGTTTTATTGAAGTTTCAATTGGCTACCGAATTAGCTTGTTTCCGCAGCTAATGCAGGTTTTCGTAGTTGTCTTCATTGTTCAGAAGGTTCCAAAGCTCCAGGTCAGCAACAAAAGGTGTGGATGGATAGAGGATGAATCCCTCATGGATACCTTCCTATCCACTTGAAACTATTTTCTAAAAGAAGCACAGGAGATCGCTATCAAATTCCAAGTCAACCGCCAAATTAACGCAGAACAAAACTTGAGATTAGTTGAAACCTTATCGTTTTGCTTTCGAAATAGAAAAACAAAAGTTTAGTGATATAAGTTTAGATAGGTTAGAGATATTAGGCTTGAAATCTTCATACAGTTATGCCAAGAGACCTGCTATAATGCTAATGGCCGCATTGTTATTTAGGTGCGCGTTGAATGATATGTTTATGAACAGTTTGTGAATTTCATGTGAATAGAATTGGTTTTCGTGTGCAAGCATTGTGTTGATTTGAAGCTCTAAACTGTTATGTGGAGGGCCCCTACAAACAGTGGCAGGTTTTAATCAAATACAATATGATTTCCTTTAATTATTCAATTACTATGTTTTGTGTGACAATGCTACATAATGATCTCACAAGTGAATTGTTATCTGCATAAGAACTTTAATTTGCTTTATACCTAGCTTATATTGTTATCTAATTTGCTTTATTCCTAGTACTGCACAGTTCTTTCCTTTGCTTATTATCCAGCATAATTGAAGTGTGTTCAATTCACAATATAGATGTTGCTTGGGTTACTTTGTTTGAGCATAAATTGAACAAGCGAGAAGACCTCTCCTAAAACAATTGAGTTCAATAGTATTCCTTCATAGCTGATAGAATAGATTTCTTTTTGCACTTAAAGAATTAGGAGCTACAACATAGATATTTAAGACCAAAAAACCCAAAAAATGTAACATAAGTAAAATCACTCTCACATCATCTACAAACTAATGGGATAAAGATTAATTCATAGGAAACTTAATCAGCATCCCTAAGAATTAGGACAGTAATACAATTGACAAACACCACCCCCATCTTAAGTTTAGAACTTAACAAATACATAACGATCTAATGAATAAATTCTAAGCACATATTGTGCACTTGTACTTCATCAGTCTACGCACCTTGGTTGACAATTTATGATTGCTAATTCAAGGACATTGAATTAACCAAACAAGATGTATTCATATGCTTCTCTGAAGGAACAACCTCTCCTGCTATCAATAAGTCGGGATCCCTCTTCCACCCCAAAAATAAGTAAGTGCCTATGCAAAGTTCTCTTTTAAAAAAATAACAAAGGAGAAAGAAGAGAAATGCTTCCTACATAAAGAAGTGAAGCAGACAACTCCATTGGGGTACTTTCCAGGCCTGCTGGTAGTAGAGAAACACCAAAGATGTAAAACTATACTCTGAAAATCTTAAGTTTGCAAGCCAAACTACCCTTCCCAATCCGAAACATTATGATCTGATTGAATCTTATGTTGTCTTCAACTAAGAAGGTACAAGGTGAAACATGTTTGTCCATGGGGTAAGTGGGGAAGCCGAAGTAATCTACATGATGAATCAATACTCCCTAGAGGACCAAGGCCTTGCACTAAAAAAATGAACCAAAATAGAGAAGCTAGTATTCAACCAGTGTGTCGCAAAGTGTTGTAGCAGCTAAAACACCCTCCAAAAATTTTTCTAGCACTCAATTTTCAGAGCCTTCCTTGGTTTTTCCTTTATATTTGAAAACACTTAGGCTCATTCCGTCCCTTTGAGTCTTTTCACCCCTTTTTCATGTTTGACCAATTGCCATCTTTTGGCATGTTGATTTATTTTTCATGACGTGAGGTCATGTTCTGGTGATTTCGAAGGTTTGTCTTTGTGTGTTTGAATTCTTCTAGCTATGTAAACATATGTCACACTCATATACAAATTTGTAAGCACTCTCGTGCAAGTGTCATCATGGTCTTCCAAAGGTCTATCCCAAGTGTGAGACTTGTCGCTTTTAGCTCTAGTTAGTCTCATAGAGGGAAATGCTTTGGCTTGTTGTCTCGGTGGTCAATGTTGTCATGTTGTTGAAGTATGCTAAGTGTGTGATCACAATGTCTAGTCTTCACAGGTACACTTGCTTCCCACACTTAGCCATTTTCCTAAAAATCCTTCTGACCAGACAATCCCCCTCTCATTGGACGCCAACTGGGTTGCACTGCATAGTCTCAACCCTTAGTGGTGTTGCTTTGCTGCCTAGAACTACAAAATGCTTGAGGTTTTCCTCTGGGTCAGTTGTACTATGCAATCCCAAAGGTGAGCAACTTGTCTTCCTTCCTAGAACTATGCAGAAACTGCCTCAAAGCATGACCTGAACTGCGCACTTCACAAGATAAGTCATCAAGCCTCCTTCATGCCTGCTGGAACCCTACATTGTGTAGAGACTCAGGCCTACACTACTCCGAGAAAATGCACAGATGTGTCCTCCCTTTGGCCTCCCTCAGTCGGGACTTGCTGCTCTAAAAAACAACGCAGAACTCTAGTCCCTCTATTGTCCTACCTTGTCTTCCCTAAGGAAACTGCGTAGAGGTGCCCCTCAGGATCCCACCTTGCAGTTGCCACTAGTGTCCTCAACTACGTAATCCTACCTCCCAGTGGCCTTTATGTAGTTTTCCTTGACATTGAAGACTGTACCGAAGACTTCCTCATCCAAGCCTCAACTGTGCTCTGTGCAGTCTCAGTGACTAGCCTCCCTCCCTGTCACAGTTACTAGGCCCTCTTCCCAGCCTATCACCTGCCCCAGGATCGAACAATGGAAATAAATGCATCATCTTAGACTATCAAGTTTTAGATTTGATGCCATCCCGTCATGAGTGAATTGCAGGAACATGTACACTGATAGATAATGGTGAGACGATGAATGGAATGAAGGAGGAGTGCACATGGTAGAATACTCACTTGCAGTTGGATGAACAAAAGAAGGTCATCAAAGAACAAGCACAAGGAGAACATGCATGTAACCATCTTACAAGACCAAGACCATTACAGACCTCGCAACATTAAGTCATATGGAGGAAATGACAAAGGACATCCAAGAGCACATCCATCACTCAGCAACAATAGCTGCTTGACATTGCCACCACATCCAACCATTCCATGTCAGCAGTGTCATGTCAAGTTGTGTCATGAGATGTCAAGGCCACATCAATACTATGGGCCATATCTATTGTAACTGAATGTAATGTAAAAGTGAAATTACAATGGATACACACAAGAAGATGAAGAGTCATGTCAGTTGAAAAGTCATAGGAATTTGAATAGTCTTGAGGGTAGTCCAAGAGTCACAAGGGTCAAGCATCACCCTTCCCTATATATACCCCTCCCATTTTATGAGCAAGGAATTTTCACCTTGGTTCCTCCCACATAGCCTTGAGAGTTTCATTCAATTCTTTAAGGAGTGAGGAGTGGCTTCAATGTCCCACTACTGGGACTAGTGATGTATGGTGTACATATGTGCCTTGGAAATTTTACTTAATACAGAAGAATGTTAAGGCCAACATGTTTTCATGCATGTTTTGTAGATGTTAGTAAGAATATTCTTTCGACATTTATAATGCATGTTTGTTTCACCTTTACTAATATATTTGAACTACTTCACTTGTTTTAGTACTTACATTGTTGGGAATGTGATGTATTCGTTATCACTATAGTCTCATCCTTGTGGACTACTCCACATGATATTTGATGGATCTTTATTGTTTACTAGTTATAACAATCATCATTTCCATGTGGACTACTCTATTGGATGGTGTACGTCTTTTCCTTTTTACTTTGGTTTTAACGATTGCCACATCCATTGTGGATACTCCACTGGATGTTGGACATACCTCTTTTGGTTTACGTGTGTCTCTTCCTAGGTGGTACTGCTACCTCTCACTTAGAGGCTCACTTTACTCCCCCCCTTTGTAGTAGAAGAACCTAGACACAAGTTACATTACACACTCACCAAGCACACTCCCCTCTGTTTTCGAAGATACCAGCATAACACTCTCATGTTCTGAATAGTAATATCTAAGGAAAATATCTAAGAGAATGGCAACTGGACCATCGTACCAGATGGGACTCCTACACAAAACGGTGTGAGGTCTAGTTGGGACTTCATACTGGGGAGATCTCCTGAATGTTGGCGGGTCCAGCACCACCAAAAACTAGTTCTAACTATCAGAAGAAGTAGTGGAGCTAAAATTGTGGATGTATAACTTCAACCACACTCAGTAATCAACTAGTTAACTGATAAATTATCCCAAAATGATTGTTACATGCAGAGAATTCGAGTTACCCAGTTGAGATGGAGATTCCAAGACAGTGTATTATCATATGTAGCATATTCCCATGTGTACAGGTGGTGCATGCAATCATAGATTGAACTAAGGCTATTATGAAATTCCTTGGTGTGAAATTCCTAAAAAATAAAGGCAATTTCCCAAGGGAACAACATAAGGAAATAGGAGCCTGGGAAGGCTTGAAATTGGCTAAGTGTTGAACCAAGATCATTTAGTCAAGTAGAGGGATAGACTATACACTTGCAGGGTGTGCTGAGGCTTGAGCAAGCATTGTATTTCTTCTCTATTATCTTATTAATGCAATACATATAGTAATGGGGTTTGAGCAGTTTCTTTCCCCTAGACAAATCTATGTGTATGTGTGATGTTACCTTTTTCATGTAAATGATTCTTGTTTTAGATGGTGAATTAACTTCCGTAGATAAATATAGTAGCTTCAAGTCTTATTATTTAGCAAATTTCATCAGAAGTATTGAATCTACACATTAATTTCTACATGGTATCAGAGTTGGAATCACTATAGAGAAGAGATTTTGAAGTTGTCATTGCAGGAGATTCAAATTTGAGGATCAATGTTGCAGGTATTCTTCAGGACTGAGTAGATGGATTTCAATGGACTCAAGCTTGGGTATGCCTTGGAAGGTACCTCAAACTTTGTTGGATGGAAGGACCTGATGGAGGTAGTATTGGATGATAATGGGTTGCTAGAATACATCAAGAAATATGTAGCAAAACCCCAACCATATGATGCCTAGAATCCTGATCACTGGAAGAAGGATATGGCCAAAGCAAGGAGAATCATATTGGAGAGAGCTCAGGATCATATTGTCTCGAATCTCCATGGAAAATAGATTTCGTTCGTGATGTGGAAATCACTAACCGATTTGTTTGAGAAAAATAGTGACCACAAGAAGTTGCCACTCAAGGATAAGATTCAAAGTATCAAGATGCAAAAGAACGACAAAATTTTGCAATACCTGAGAAAGTTTACTCAGTGTCTTGATGAACTTGGAGGGGTCAGTGTGACTGTCCCCAAAGAAGACTTGGTAGCTCTAGCCCTACTAAGCCTTCCCAAGCGTTGTCATAGTTATCAAGATTCAATAAATGGTAGAGAGAAACTACCAGTTTATGGTCTAATATAGTATAGGAGGAAATAAGGTGGAACACCAGAGATGAGACCTCATCAAAGGGCAATGATGAGGAGAATCATGCCTTGGATAGAAAGGAAAAGAAAGGGAATGGGGAGAAATTCCAATCCAAAGCAGATTCAAGTCAAGGGGGCAAGAAGAAAGACTTGTCCAAAATCAAGTTCTTTCACTGTCATGAATTCGAGCACTATGAAATGAAGTGTCCACACAAGAAGTCAAACAAGAAGACTACAAGTGGAGAAGTGGGTGAAGCCTTGGCTTCACAATTTGAACTTGATTTTAACCTCATTGCATGCATGGCAAGCATAATGATGGGTAGTGTGTGGTATCTCGACAACGATGCCTCATTCCACATGATGGGAAATAAATAATTTTTTAGTGACTTGGAGGAGAAGGATCTCTAGATGCACATCAAGATGGGAGATGATGGAAGGTTTAGCACTATTGGTATTGGTAGAATTACTTTTCAGAGGGATTCTATTTCCCCTCTCATTCTCAAGGATGTGATGTCTATGATGGTTCTGAAGAAGAACCTAGTTTCCATAGTTATGTTGGAAGACCGTGGCTATGATGTGATATTCAGAAAAGGGAAGGCTTTCTTGAGGCATATCACCATGGGACAAGTGAAGAAAATCGAGGTTCGAGTGAAGAAACTCGACAAATTAGATGTGGAAGATTGTGCAACAATGAGCATAAAATCAGAGAAGGTGCAGAGCTAATATGTCAAAAAATTATGGAATAGAAGACTTGGCCATCTGCATCATGGCACTTTGAATATCATGCAAAATATTTCTACAAGCATCCCCAAAGGAACATCAAATCATCAGGATACATGCAAAGGGTGTACCTTGGGGAAGTACACAAAATCTACCTTCAATGATCAAGACAGAAGGGCACATGCAATCCTTGAAAGGATCCACTCTGATGTCTATGGACCTTTCTCAACAACCTCCACTTCCAAGCATAGTTATTATGTTATATTTGTATATTATTTCTCTTAGAAGTGTTGGATCTACTTCATGCAAAAGAAAAACCTGAGATTCTCCAAATTTATCAAGTTTAAAGAACTTGTTTAGAAAGAAACTAGTAGGAAATTGAAGGATTTCAAGAGTGATAACAGCGGTGAGTACATGTCAGATGAATTTAAAAACTTATGTGCGAAGGAAGGAATCCAATAGGAGTTGACAACACCCCATAACCCACAATAGAATGTGATGGTTGAGAGGAAGAACAAAAGTATTGTGGCAGTTGCATGACCAAACCCTACCTCTACACTTGGGGGTTGAAGCATGCAACAAAACAATCTATTTGAAGAACAAGAGTCCTCACAGGATACTTGGAATGAGTACACCATAGGAAGCTTTTTCAGGGAAGAAACCAGATGTGTCACACTTCAGGATCTTTGGATCATCAGTTTACTATCATGTTTCCAAGGAAGAAAGGAAAAATCTAGAGATGAAAATAGAGTTGGGAATATTTGTGGGGTACACAAATACACCTCACAACTATCGTGTGTACTTTCCATCCCTCAGGATGACAGTGGTCATATGAGATGTGAAGTTCGATGAGGAGAAGGAAATGAGGTGTTTTCTTGAGAGGGAGCTTCAGTTATAGCTCGATAAAGAGCTTTTGTCTCCAAAGGAAGAACCTTAGGAAGTTTGGAGTAGCCATAAGAAGAGGATCAGAGAGTGGAGACATCCAGAGAAGGAAGGAATTGAACCAAGGAAGTTAACAAAATGTTGGAGGATGCTAGAGAGAATGTGGGAGCCACCACATCATAACACAGGCAGAGGAGGTCCCTAGATCTGTACACTGGCTACATGGCTCTGATGAGTGAGCTTGTAGAGACAGAGTCATCCTCATTCGAGGAAGCTGTAGAGAAACCAATATGGGTTGATGTTATGGTAAAGGAATATGATTCCATTGTTAGAAACAATGTTTGGGAAGTGGTCCCAAGATCAACAAACAAATCAATGTTTGGTTCTGTTAGCCTCCTATTGCAATAGGTGTTCATATTTCATGATTGACTGTTTGCATGCCAAATATGTCATCTTTTTATTACTGCAAAGGTTCCATATTTCCACAGAGTTTCATTTGGATAAGTCATTCCAATTTTGAAGAGTTGTTCAGTCAAGGGAAGGCCAAACAGTTTAAACTTGGCGTCCCTGGGTTTCAATTGCTTGCTTTAGAATATAGAGATGAATATCTGGCCAAACAAGCTTAAAACTTGGCGGATTGGTAAATAGGTAGAGAAACAAGGGTGCTGATTAGCTTAATCTGAGCCCCGGAAGAGACAAGGATCGAATTAGATAGGAGGATAGCTGAAAGAAAGGTTGAAAGGCTGGGTATGCTAGTTCAAGTGCACCCAAACCAAAAGAAGAAAAAATGCTAGGTGAGTAGGCCAAGTAGGTAGTGTTGTGGTGGCAGAATCATGGCTTGTGATTCGTTTCATTTCATGTTCTCAAGCGTCATATCCGTTCGCATCTCAAGCATAAGGCAGTGTCCATTTGGAGGAGCTCAAGCGAGGCATGTCTG
Source organism: Pinus taeda (assembly GCA_000404065.3). Lineage (NCBI taxonomy): Eukaryota > Viridiplantae > Streptophyta > Pinopsida > Pinales > Pinaceae > Pinus > Pinus taeda. The sequence continues at coordinate 10,503 of APFE030527449.1, forward strand.
AATTTCCCTTCTTTCCTCAAACACTCCCTAACTTCCCCTAATCCGCTAAAAAAGTCCTATTTCCCCTTTAAAAGCCTAAGATTTCTATCCTTAGTGCTTTCTGATCAAATTGCATATTAACTTCTAACTTATTATATAAATCCTAGTTATTCTTCCCTCCCCATACTAAAAACATATACAAGATCCCCCTAAATACATATCCCCTCCATTGGTTGAAATATAACCATAAATAGCTCAACATTTTCCGCTACTACTAGAAGGGACTATTAACCTATAGTTTTGTTTTAGATGGTTGTGTAAGAAATGATTCTAAATCAAAGAAATATTACACCCTATGTTGATAAAAGGCTACAACAATCTTCTGTGTGTTCAGGACAGAGTGCATCACAAAGATCTACAGCCTATACTCTTGAGAATCCAAAGACAATGAATCAGGATCTACAACTGAACCAACAGCAAGATACTAGTGCTCAAAGTCCACTTCAAATGAGAGTTCACATTCCACCTGGAAACTTGTCTTCATCTTATAAATGAAGCTGCCCTTACCACTAGTTACCAATTCTACAGACATCATTGTGGGCTTGGATACATAGGCATTGAGAAACTGAAGCAAAGTTGCAAGTCAGTAGGTTCCAATTAATGGTAATTGCAGTTCAGATGAATCAGCATTCTCCCTGCTATGGCAATTAAATCAGTCAGGATCACATGTCTTACGCAGCCTTCTATGTCTCTGTCATGGAAAACTACTTAAATCTCAGGATAAATTTCATTCAGACAAACATTACCTCTACTCCAGCAGACAGCTTGAGTGGTTTGTCATCACAGTTGCCTAAAAAAGAAATTGGACAAGACATCATTGCGGGCTTCTCCAAATCTGGTGAAGGTCGTTGCAAGCAAGATCTTAGAATATTCCAAAAAAAAAGATGTTGCAGTTCTATGAGTAGACACCTTTGGCAGTCTCGTCTTACAGACCATTTTTGAAATTACTAGAGGAAAACAAAGAAGCGGTGGTAAGGGTGATAACTGTCCTTTTGGGTGGTTCTGAAAACAATGTTATGAGAGAAGGCAAGGTGTTAAAGGATGCTATAGAATAGAATGTCTTAGACCTTATGATGAATCCAATTGGCAGCCATATAAAATGTCAGATTATTCTGGAAATCGCACCAGATTTGCTTTTACATGAAAAACTTGGATCGCTATCTTCGACATTCCTTGCTTGAAATGCTTGAAATTACAACTCATTAATCTGGCAACTCTGTGGTCCAAAAATTAGTTTCTTCTTCAAGACACCAGGGCCAAATGAATATGATCTGGGGGGAAATTGGTTCTAAAGTTCACAAAATTTGCAGCGAAATCACCATGAGCTGCATATCCTCCCTGATGTTGTTGGTTACTTCTTGGAACGGGCTGTTGAGGTATCAAGAAAATGAATACGATGTATCAGAATCTGACATTTCATATGCCGAAGGAGTAACTCAAAGAAATGGGTTGACTGGTATCGAAATTTCACTTAATGATCGTAGTCCTATGTTAGAGCCTTATAAGGAAAACTTTGATTGTCCAAACACCATCTGTGAAGTATCAGCTCATTAGAGTAAATACTAAAGGATTAAATGAAGGATGTAAGTGGCTGGAAACGTTTGAGGATGTACGAGCTGTAATTTTCTGTGTTTCTATAAGTGAATATGACCAAATGTGGGCAGAAGAATTTTCTGAGCTTGCTAAGAGCACAGTAAAGATCATCTAGGAGGATCGAGGGAGAGAGAGTACTCTTACATTCTACCTTGCCAATTCGAAGAAGCCTTTGCTGCATTTTATTCGTCTTTTATAACTCATCATTCACAAAGGAGCACATCAAAATTTGTGCTCAAGGAAGTTTATTGGGGGAGAATATGGAAGTACAAACATGTGGGAAGTCTATTGATTCTTTGCTTGAAAAGTTTCTCTCTATGAACATCCTGTCTTCAGATTACTTTAAGGAACTGTACAGGCTGAAGACCTACCATGAAGTTATTGATGAGATCTATAATCAAGTTGATCATGTAGAACCATGGATGACAGGGAATTGTACGAGTCCGTCTACAACATTTTGTCTTTTCTACAAATTTTTTACCACGAAGTTGACAATGAAGCCAATGCATGGGCTTCTTATGCATGAGGATTTTCCATACGTAAGATGTATTGGTTTCCTGTACCTGCATTATGTTGCAGATCCTAAGACATTATGGGGCTGGGTTGAGCCTTATGCGAAGGACGAGCAGGCTTGACAGTTGAAAGTGGAATCACATGGGCTATCCTGATCTAAATTTTATGTGAAATGGTTTCTGTATTTGGCCTTGACCACTGCGCATATATAGACATTGGTGAAAATTGTGTTAGTTAAGCATCTGTTCAGAAAATATTACTCAAAACTGGTCATGACATCGGTGCAAAGTACATGCTTCTTAAAGTGTTCAGATTAATTGGAAATATTAGAGCATGTCACGTGGGAAACTTTCAGATCCATTATGGAAATTCTTCATTGCAAACTTAATTGAAAAAGCAGTAATTAAAACATATACAGGAAAATTTATCATCATGGTTTGTAACAACCAACTGCTGGAGTGAGGTGAAAAAGAGTTTATATTGATGTAACGTAAAGCCATCGATTTATCAAAATCGACATCCATATCCAGCGCTCAAAGCCAGCATGGCATTGATCCTCGGATCTCAAGACTTGAGAAAGAGTACCAAAAAATTTGGAAATACTGGTGCTAACGAAACATCCTTTTTATACATTGAAAATTCTTGCTTGGGCGATTTGGGAATATCGTATAACATCAACAATATACACTACGACACATGGATGAGCGTTTTCACTATTTCATATTTTGGCTTTGATGGGTAGGCCTTGGTGTAGCAGCTCTAATTACAAAGAACAGTAGAGCTTCGGGCATCTCAGCGTCCTGAGAAAAGCTGGAGGCAGTGAATTTCTTCAGTGCTGGAACATCAATAAGCCTATGCTGATAAAAGAGCCATCTAACAGAATTAATCAAGAGAAATTAAAAGACCAGAGAATACAACAGTCCCTTGGTCCTATTGTCTGAGATAAATCAAGAAACGATTATGATCTGGGTATAACATTCCCGAAAAAATAATTGATATGAGATCTCCAGCTGACAACGTCTATTCTGGTTTTTTAAATATGTGGAGGTTCTTGTTGTGTCACAGCAAGATAAAGAAATATCATACAACTGGAGGTTGTATTAATTATTTCACAGGAGATAAAGCAAGGGCGATTGGACAGTTTGAAGTGTTTCATAGGGAAGAGAATGCTCGGTTCGACAGCGAAAGAGCATCAACGAACCGACAAAGAGTATCAATTATGAATATCAGCAAGGGACTTTAAACACAAAGCACATGGCAACAAAGGGATTGCGCAAAGATAAATAAAGCAGGTCAGAGCCATCAAAGCTCACCAGCTCATATTAAAATATCTTAAAACCACTTAAGGACAACAGAACCACCTGAACGATACAGACAAAAGGATTCAAAGCGCAGCCCTCAGTTGCATGACTTGAGCTTCCAGCTGCCTCAGCGCAGCTCTTTTTTAGATATTTATGTATTAATTTCCAGCCCAACGATGAGTTAAAGACAGTTATTACATAGATATTTTTGCAGATATGATCTAGAGATATTTTTTTATATTTTCCCTATGACACCTGTTCAAGGGAAGTCTGTAAATATTTCCCTATATAAACCACCCTATAGTCAGTCTTAAGGAGCAGGAAAAAAGAAATAATAGGTCGATAGACTCTGAGAGAGACTAGTTATGTACATCTAGTACGATTTCCTTAATCAAAGACTGCTGAAGTTTGGAAAATGGACTGTGTGCTGTGTTTTAATGTTTGAAGGGGGCATTACGGAATTCTAGAGCTGCAACATGACTCAATAAGTGCCTCTCATATCTGTTTTTTTTTTTTTTTTTTATGCTCATAATATGCTCGTATCACCATCTAAATAGCAGATAGAAAGATTAGTTTAGAATTTTTTGAGCCACACTCTATGCTCAAGGTCTGCTATTTCTTTATGTTTTCATCTGAACTGGTAATGAAAGTGAATTCCCTTTGCCTCATATCTCCTCGAATTCACCCATGTTTTGGCACTTATCTAAGAAATTTTGACAGCTCCTAGATAGAGCTCTTTCACCTTCATGTTGCTATGCTAAATAAGAAATTCTTCTGCCTCTCATTTATTTAAACTTTCAATCCTGGCTGGTTGATTTGCTACACTCCATACCTGCACTATATTATTGAAAGTTTTTTGCTGAAAGATCAAGGATTACTCAAGAGTTTGGATAATGGACTGTCTACTATGCTTCTTTTTAAATGCCTGGAGGGTGATCATGGAATTCTTATGCTGTCATATGGACCAATAAAGTATTTCTTGCCTTTGTAATATCATTTTATATATGTTGGTATCATTATCACTCTTTTCGATTGCAGAAAGGAGGACTAATCTATAATTTGCCTTACAACACTTTACACTAAACTTTTGCAATGTTCTATATGTATTCTTCTGACTAAAGCTTTAATATGAATACCTCATGGCTCATATTAGTTCTTTATCACCCATGTATGATTGCTATTTAGGAAATCTTAACTGTTCGTAGATAGAATCCATCCACCTTACCTTGGTCATCCAGATCAAAGATATCTTAGTTGCCTTACATCTCTGACCTCCACTTCATCCTTTTTAGCCCGAATAATTGTTTCATGAGCAGCTATCTGCTCCATATCCCCCTCGTGACCAAGAAAAACACACTAGCAGTCCCGCTCCTCTGACTCCATGCCCAATGGTTTCAAATTTATCGCACGATGCATTACCTCTCTACTTGAAGCCATTCTCTTTCCCACCAAAAAACAAACCCCTTGTGCTCAATAACTAGCCTAAGATCACCCTAAACAAAGCTAAATTACGAAGAGAGAGTCCTCTCTGATTGCAGGTAGGCTAGGACCCGCAGTCCAAAGATTGGTCTGGTATTACCTCGGTTGTATTCCTTAAGGAGCCGAGGGACAACCTGAGCGATAACATAATGGCGACTCCATTGGGGAACTTTTGAAATAACTTCAACTATCAATTTGGAAGCTGGCTCCCAAAAATCATTTACGTAATACAAGGTCGAATCCGGACCCAAAACCCCTAGCTACTTCTGAAAATCCAAATTTAATCCCTAGAAACCTCAGGAAGATAGAGCAAAGAGAGGATTCAGCTGATTCTAGTCCTGAGAAAGTTCAGCCAAGTAGCGTTTCAACCCCTGTCAAAGTTTTGTTTCACTCATCCCCTGTTTTCCCTACTTCATCATCCACCTCGTCCACACCTCCGTTCACTGCACATACTACCACCACAACTCCTATTATCCCAGTTGTTCCAACTGTTCCGTTCATCCTTGTAGTTCCACTTGTCCCTGTAAATATGGCTAATAGATATGCCCCTTTGTAATTGCCTGGAAACCCCGGGGCTATGCCTCAGGACTACCAGACTAAAATAACTTATTTTGATGGCACCAGTGCCTGCACGACCCTTCATCATACAAAGAAAATGCAGGATTACTTTAAGAGCTATGAAATTGACGATGATAGTGTGAGAATGAGGATTTTTGTCCAAAGTTTGATAGGTGATGTCAGGCATTGGTTTAGAGCACTCCCAACCAATTTTGTAGCAAATCCAGAAGTCTTATACCACACATTTATCAATAGATAGGAGAAGAAGAAATACCCATTGCACATATTGTCCGAATATGTTGTAGATCTAACCCAAAATATTATAGATCTGATAAGAAAGTATAAGATAATGCAAGTAAACCCAAGAAATAGATAGAAATGAATCTTTATTATCAAAACCCTTGAGGTAGGGCAACACCATACATTCACTCCTTAAGGAAGGAGAATACTCCACAAGCCCTATGCCTATTCATACAAAAATACTTCTCTTCATATCTCTCCATGTGGAGTCTCTAGCCTCTATATAGGCCTCATACATACAATACCATGCATCATTACCATGGTTTCTTCATACCATCAACTAATACCATGGGCCCCTTACATTATTATTAACTACTTGTGGTCCCTTACATGACATGGGTTAACCACCTTATTTATTACTATGGCCCATCCCATTATTACATTATTACCTTGGGTACCTCCCTCGATACCCCATATTACCCCCCCTAGGTACATAACATTCCACCCCCCTTAGCATGTTTCGTCCCCGAAACATGAGAAGAACACAAATAATAAGATCTACTCAAAAGAGTAGTCCACTGATACCAAGCACGTGCATCTAGCCA
>APFE030527449.1:18217-38283 GCA_000404065.3 Pinus taeda
ATCTTTTCCTGTAAAAAATTCCTTGCTAGAAGCCATGAAGGTTTGAAAAAATTCACTTACTTGGCTAAAATTTGAAATTGTCACAGTTTAGTCAATATTGCTCAGAATCCCTATTATGACCTGTTTTTAGAAATGGAACAATCATTATGCATCTACATCTGCGATAGAAATCCTGATCCAGGCACTGGAATTCCAGATCTGCGCTGCTACTCTCCCGCCGTCACCCAAAATTTCTAAAAAAAGAGCTGATTTTAAATCAGCGATATCTCCCTCATCCGGACTCCGATTCGAATGATTCTTTTTTTGAATTTGAGTGTTTTTTCACAAAGAATCCAGATCTACAATTATATTTTGTAGATCTTGCACCAGGACGTCTAAATATGCGCCGCAAAATCGCTGCCCTAAAAAATTCTCTGCAACCCTACTGATTTTTAAATCAACGATATCTCCTTCATCCGGACTCCGATTCGACCGATTTTTTTTTTTTAATCGGCTATTTTTTGACAAAGAATACAGATCTGTAATCAGATTTTTCAGATCTTGAACCAAAACTTACAGATCTGATCTGCAACTTGCCGCCCTTGAAACCCTGCAAAAATGAAAAAAAAATTCTCCACTTTTGTGCCCAAGAAAGTGCTCCGATACCACTTGTTGTAGCTCTGATACCACTTGTTATAGCTCTGATACCACTTGTTGTAGATCTAACCCAAAATATTATAGATCTGATAAGAAAGTATAAGATAATGCAAGTAAACCCAAGAAATAGATAGAATGAATCTTTATTATCAAAACCCTTGGGTAGGGAATACCATACATCACTCCTTAAGGAAAGGAATACTAACACAAGCCTATGCTGTTCATACAGAATACTTCTCTTCATATCTCTCATGTGGAGTCTCTAGCCTTATATAGGCCTCATACATCAATACCCATGCATCAATACCATGGTACTCATACCATCAACTAAACCATGGGCCTTACATTTTTATTACTACTTGGGTCCCTTACAATGACATGGGTTAAACACCTGATTTATTACTATGGCCCATCCCATTATTACATTATTACCTTGGGTACCTCCTTCGGTACCCCATATTACCCCCCCTAGGTACATAACAGAATATGACACCATTAAAATAGGCCCTTAGGAGGCTCTGTTGGACTACTGCGTAAGGTTTAACAATGTCTACAATGCAATCCCACAGAACCTTAGGCCTCCACATGATCTTGCTTTATATAAATTCCCCGATAGCTTTGATACTGACATGGCTTATCAGTTAAGGGAAAGAGCCCCTCAAAGCCTGGCAGAAATGCAAGACGTTGTTGTGAGCATAGAGGAAAACTTAATTGCCAAGAGAAATAGAGCGAGAGTCGAGAGAAGAACCACCTTTAAAGAGGAACCTTCAGCCCTAGACCAAAAACTTGATGTTATTCTCAGTGGCATGCACAGACTAGGAGATAGAATAGAAACCGTTGAGAGAAAGTCTACATGGGATGCGCCACAAGCCAACAGTGTTAAGAACCCAAATTTTAGGAAAAATCACAACCCAAACGCTGGACAATCCAGCCCAGATCATGATATAAGACCTCCATTCCAAGAGAACTACACAGAGGCATATACATCTAGTGAGCCATTAGAAGATACTCGTATAAATTGGGTGGGTTCAAAGAGTGAACAACAGGTTTTCTTAACACAAGAAGACTGCGATCTTATCCAACAAAACCAAGATGATCAAGACTTTGGTAAATTTCAGACTCAAACCGGAGAGTCTTTTGACTTCAAACAAGGTTATGACTCTGCTATGTATGAAGTGCACAAGCAATACAAACTAAGGACTAGAACAATTGATGTGCCCGAGCCCCTCAAACAAAAGCAAACAAAACAGCCCAAGAAGATTAAAGGCACGGTTGTTATTACAGAACCAGCTGATGAGACGATCCCAAACCTACAGGAAGTAACTATGGAAGACATAACAAACATGCAGCCCGCTAATGATCAGCCTTTGCTATCTTCTCCCACAAAAGAAGATTTGAATAACACTTCGCAAAACCTTCCCAAAACAGAGATACCGCAAGGTATCACTCACCATAACACTGATAATCAAGAGGAAATCACATAAAATACACTTGAAAGGGGAAAATCAACCACCACCAACACAAAGGCTCCATTGGAGAAACCATTTAGCTTAGAAGCAGAAATAAGCAAGCTCAAAATTTCCATCCCCCTCTCTGAGCTTGCCAAACATGACGTGTATAGGCAACAAATCCAAAAAACGCTTCAAATACCAGAGACCAAAGATGATGTCAATGTTTTAGATGATACACCTGAGCTGTTATTAGGTCCTGAGGTTAACGGAAAACCAGCATATGGAGTTGTTCTGCACTTTTATGTAAGCCTACATATACATGACAAAGTTTTGCACAATGTTATGTTTGATTCAGGGGCCTCACACAATATTATGCCCAAAGAGGTAATGGAAAAGCTAAACCTTGATATCACGAGACCATACAAAGACCTATTCTCCTTTGACTCAAGTCAGGTCAAGTGTTTAGGTTTAATCAAAGATCTATGTGTGTCTTTAGTCCAGTATCCCAACAAAACAATTCTGATGGACGTAGTGGTTGCTGACATTCCACCAAAGTATGGGATGCTCTTGTCAAGATCTTAGGGAGCAAAACTCCAAGGATCCCTTCAATTAGACCTCTCTTACGCCATTATCTCAGTCTTTGGGCAACCAAAGATATTGTATAGAGAAACACTGATGAAGTATGTGGTGAGTAGTGAGGAAAAGCCCCAAAACTTTCCCATTTACTCAATCCATTATGATATGGATTCATTTATTCTGTTCAATGATGATGATAGTCCCCCAACTGATGATAAGCCTTTGGATTTAGAACAAGAAGCATGTATAACTGAGGAATCAGTTACCCTTACCCAAGAAACTGTCAAAGCAAACAATGCAACCACCACACAAGGAGATCCTCCTGAAACAGGAAATTCAAATCCGCCCGCTCCAATGATGATTTCAACTCCCAATGCTAGCCAAGACCAAGAAATCCTATGGTATTTGGAGTTTGACAGTTTAGTAAATAAGCTAGGAGCAGGGGCAAGAGTATGGATCCATAACGCCCAAAATGACCATGCAGAGGGTCATGCCTATAGATTGAATTTCAAATGCACCAACAACATGGTAGAGTATGAGGCCCTCCTTTTAGGCCTTAAACTCATCAAAGCTCTTGGGGCTATAAAAATTTCCATTCTAGGTGACTCCGACTTAATAATCCAACAAATGAAAGGCAACTTTGTCACCAATGACAAAAAGCTAAGAGCTTATAGGACCGCTGCCACAGAAGTACTCAATTACTTCATTGAATCTAAGCTTGCCAAGATATCGAGAAGCCATAACATCCATGCTCACAGTCTAGCCACCTTCGCTAGTACTTGCAAGCTTCCTTTTCAGCCCAATCACCACTTCACTGCTGAGGTAAAGCATAGGCCTGTTGTCCCTAACAATATTAAAGATTGGCAAGTTTTTGAGGACGATGCACAAATCAACAAATTTTTGACTATGCAACAAGAGTTTTCAAAATTAAACAGTGACATGGATGCCATGGGTGACCAACAACAAACAATAACCCAAAATCAGCAAACCCTAACAGCTGAAAAGGCTAGAAAAATGCTATGCCCAACTAGTTTTGATGCCAAAAACATGCAAGAGCTCAGGAAGATACGCTTAGGAGAAATAGCTGAAACGAAGGCCGAAATCATTGATTTAAAAGACAATTTTTTACCTGCTGGTCTCACCCCATTAGAAGAAATCTTTGATGCAAACGATGTCCCCAAAAAACCAAGAAAGCAACCTCAAAATACTGCAATTGAAGACTGTAATATTGGAACAGCAGAGAAGCCCAAAATGATTAAAATGTCCAAATATTTGCCACCTGATCAAAAACCAAAGTATATTGACCTGTTCAAAGAGTTCCAAGATGTATTCACTTGGAGTTATGAGGACTTGAAGTACTATGACACCTCGGTTATTCAACATACCATCCCTCTAAAACCAAATCAAAATCCCTTCAAACAAAAACTAAGGAGAATCAATCCAGTCCTTCTCCCTTTGATTGAAAAGGAAGTGAAAAGAATGTTTGAGGCTGGCATTATAGCACCCATTAGATTTTCGGAATGGGTATCCAATCTTGTTCCCACAAGAAAGAAGACAAGTGAGATTAGGCTTTGTGTAGACTTAAGAAATCTGAACCAAGTCTCCCTTAAAGACCACTACCCATTGCCCAAAATGGACCACATTCTCCAAAGAGTAGTGGGGTCATCCAGAATCTCTTTACTAGATGGCTTTTCAGGTTTCAATCAAATACTTGTTCACCCAGATGACCAAGACAAGACAGCCTTTACAACACCGTGGGGAACATTTAAATATGTGAAGATGCCTTTCGGACTAAAGAATGCAGGTGCTACCTTTCAAAGGGCCATGGACATTGCATTTGCCAAGGAAATCCATGATTTCTTGGTTATCTATCTCGATGACTTAACCCCTTTCTCCAAATCTGACCAAGAGCACCTCAAGCACCTCAGGCAAGTATTCATGACATGTAGGAGATATGGGATTTCCTTAAACCCCAAGAAGTCCTTCTTCGGCCTTCAGGAAGGCAAGCTTCTAGGCCATATTATTTCAAAAGATGGCATCAGAATTGATCCGAAAATAATCCAAGCCATTCTGCAAATCCCTTATCCGAGAAACATCAAAGAGTTGCAAGCATTCCTTGGAAAAATCAATTTCCTAAGGAGATTTATCCCAAACTTGGCTGAGTTGTTAAGACTGTTAAGCAACATGTTAAAGAAAGATTCCAAGGTGAAATGGACTCTAGAGGCCAAGCAAGCATTTGAGAGTATTAAAATTTCACTAACCCAAACTCTAGTCCTCACGAGCCCACAGTTTGATAAGGATTTTATCATCTTTTCTTTTGCTTCAGATCACAAGATAGCTGTTGTCCTTCTGCAAAAGGACGCCCAAGGAAATGAGAAACCAATTGCATTTTTTAGTAGAGCCCTTTGAGATGCTCCTTTGAAGTACCAAATCATGGAGAAGCAGGCCTATGCTCTCGTTAAGGCAATCAAGGATTTCCGAGTTTACATTTTATATTCACATGTGATCGCCTATGTCCCAAATGCTGTCGTAAAAGACATATTAAATCAAGAGGGACTAGAAGGAAAAAGAGGCAAGTGGATTGCCAATATCCTTGAATATGACATTGAAATGAGACCCACCAAGCTCATAAAAGGACAAGGTTTAGCCAAACTGCTATCTGAAACCAATTTTCAAGCCTTAGACATTAACCAGCTGGACAATGAACAGGAGCTGGCGACTCCACATATCAGTGAGACCTTTTTGCAATCCCCATGGTATGCTGATATTTGTTACATATTGTTAAACCTGTGTGCTCCTCCAGGATTGTCCAAGACCAAAAAGAGATTTTTAAAAATGAAGGTGTCAAAGTTTTGTGTCATAGATAGTGCTTTGTTTTGGAAAAAAATGAAGGAATATTGCTGAATTGTTTAACTATCAATGAAACTGACCATGTTATGAAAGAGTTCCATGCAAGGGACTGTGGAGGACATTTATATTGGAAGTCCACTGCTGACAAGATCTTAAGGGAGGGTTTCTATTGGCCCTCTTTGTTTACAGATGTAAAAAAGTTTCCTGCCTCATGCCACAAATGCCAGATCTTCGAAGGAAAAATAAAGCTGCTATCCTTGCCCCTTAGACCCATCTCAACCAAAAAACCTTTCCAACAATGGGGTCTTGACTTCATCGAAGAAATCCACCCCTCTTCCTCAAGCCAGCACAAATGGATTCTTACAGCCACCGACTATTTCACCAAGTGGATTGAAGCCATACCATGCAGGCAAGCCAATGACTCCACCATTATCCAATTTCTCGAAACCAATATCCTCTCCAGATTTGGCTGCCCTGAGAAAATCATTACAGATAACGCCGCTGCCTTCAAATCCAAAAAAATGATTAATTTTTGCCATAAATTCCACATCACCCTGGGCCACTCCACAGCCTATTATCCTCAATGCAATGGCTTGACCAAATCTTCCAACAAGAGCTTGATTAATATCATCAAGAAAATGCTGGAAGAAAACAAGAAGAACTGGCACAAAAAACTTATCAATGCCCTTTGGGCAGACAGACTGTCAACCAAGAGGTCCATTGGGATGAGCCCTTATGAGTTAGTATATGGTATGGAGGCCAGATTTCCATCTTCTCTGGGCATTCCTGTTATCAAGCTACTACAAGAAATTCAAGCTGAACCAAATGATATTCAACGAAGAATTAATCAGACCATTCATCTTCAGCAAACTAGAGAGCAAGTTTACAACAAAGCTCAGATCTTATAAGACAAGCTAAAGAAAATATTTGACAAGAGGACTAAGGCTGAGGATTTCTGTGTTGGCAACAAAGTTTTAAGGTGGGACTCACGAAGAGAAGACAAGGGGAAGCATGCAAAGTTCGATTTTTTATGGAAAGGCCCATTTGTCATTAGCGATGTGCAGGGAAATAACACGTATTTTCTCAAATCCACAGTTGACAGCACAGTGGAGGACAGCCCTGTCAATGACCGAATGTTGAAACATTATCGAGATCCCTTTTAAAGTATACAATGCCCCTGTATATATTTGTAGGTTAGTATTTGTATATATGTCAGCACTTTCCTTTTTTGTTTGTTTTGTTTTATGTATATAAGCAATCGATTGCTTGGAACCAAAAAGTTATGGAAACAATGTTTCTCTAACAAATGACAGCAAGTTCACATTTTTGATACATAAAGAAACAATTGTCACAGGATCTGGTGAACCAGATTCTGTTTGAGAACCATCAGTACATGGTGATATCATTATTTCAGACCTTATACCCTGTGAAAACCTTTTTTCAGGCCAGCTAGAAATTTCTTAAGAAGATGTTGCTGAAGCTCTCTCACAGGATATAGTATCTGAAAGTTTTGAAGGTTTTATTTTTTGATAAGCTTCTCTAATCTTCTGAGCTCAAAGGAAGGCAATGATTGCTTCCACACCATCCTTCCTTCATCATCTATTTTCAAAATTGGAACTCGCGAAAATCTATCCAAAGGACAGTCAGAAACTTGGTTGCCTGTGGGAAATGTTGCCGCAGTATCAATACAATTTTTTATCAAGGATGCTGTCACTGATTTTACCACATTTATTGAAATGGATCTTCAGTATCTCTGTTTTCTTTCCTCTACTGTCCACTTGACTGTGTGGATGATGCTTACAGTTATTTTGGTATATCCACAGATTCAAAAAGCACCTTAGTTCTACTCATTTATAACCTAGAGTAAAAAAGATCAATGGCATTTTCAGTGGTAATTATTGTGTGTAGATCCTGGACCTCCAAATGCACCACTCTCAGACCTATTAATCACAAGGGTACCATTTACGTTGCATTGCTTTTTTGAGATGACTGTTTACTTTGGCGTAGAACTACCAGCTCCAGATTTGGCATGTGAAGATTTCTCTGGTGTGCAAACAAGTTAATGCCAATGTTGATATTGTAAAGTTTGTTTTTTTTTGTCTGCAAACTGCCCTTCAAATTTTTTTGGACACATCCAAACACATTTCCTTATCTGCTTTCAGACCATGTATTCTAGCTTTTATCAAACTAGGATTATGCTCTAAATTAACCTTTGTGTGATCTAAAAAGCCATAAGTCTTATTTAGAGATAAACGTTGTGGGTGATGTGCAAGACAGATTCACAGCCTCAGCACGACCCCTGATTTCAATGAATCTGTCCACGGCACTCTGAGCATTGATATATATCCATATGGTGTGTTTCTAAGAAATTATGTGCTCTCTGCTATCTGTTTTCTGTATTGGAAATGATACCAGATGGACAATTTTGTCCTGATAATGAAAGAAAGGTTGGAAGGTTCAGGTGATATGGAAGTCCAGAACGCGTTCAAGGGGCCTCTTGACACTCTAAGCTCAATAGAGAATTCATTGCCTATCAAAAGGAGCATATTAAATTTCATCTCTGCAAAATCAAAGTCCTTCACAAATTTGTCAGATGCAATTTCAGTGAAGGATCTTGCCAAACCAGAGAATCCTTACAATAAGAAGCAAAGGCATTTGTTAGTGAATACGTTGTTACTGGTACAGATGCTGGACATGGTAGTTTATTGGCGGCAATAGGGGAAGTTGGTTTTCTTATTGGGTTAGAAACAAACAGGATATCTTGAACGGTTTTGAATTTGCTAGAAGTTCTTCTAATTCAACATGGGGTTATGTCCGTGCAGCAATGGGACATCCTGATCCTTTCAATTTAAAATATGTTTTCATTTGAAATGAAGATTGTGGCAAACAATATTACCGAGCAAAGATTTGGAGCAATAAAAATTAGGAATCTGTTTTTTCAGCGATGGCACTGTTAGATATTCCTACGCATTTCTATATATCATATGAAGCCGAGGGTTGGACCAACGATGACCTCAAGGCAATTATATTAAATCTCATTATGCAATAAAATTGGCTTATCCTGATATCCAAATTATCTCCAACTATGATGGATCTTCTAAGCCACTGGATCATCCTGCAGACCGGTATGATTACCATATTTATACATCTGCAAGCAACATCTTTTCTATGGTTCATAAATTTGATAATGTACCACGAAGTGGCCCAAAGACAGTTGTTAGCCTGTGGAACCAATTGGGATCGGCACTGTTTCTGCCCTCCTCGAAACAACATTACAGGAACATCCAATAAAACAATGCATTCGAACAAAAGCAATCTGGCTCTTGCTATTTCTATGAGTAACTCTGAGAATAAAATTAGAGATTCTGAACAGGACTTGCGGCTATCTCCCTTGCCTCCGTTACCTCCTCGAGGAAAAACTCCAGAATGTTGATGTTTCACCGAGGCCACTTTCTCTGAAGTCATTCTCTCTAACTGATTTGCGGGGTTCTGCTGGACGTCACGCAGCCCAATTTTAAAGGTTATCGAGAGATCACCATTGTCCTGTGCTTAACACTTTTTGTATGTCCATTATGCCTCTTGTTTACGGAGTTAAAAAGCTTCAGGAATAAGGTTCTTAGCGTAAAAACATCCTTGTTAAAGTAGGAATAAGGTGGAAAAAATGTGCTGAAGACCGTCTCCAAAAGTCGTCAAAGATTTGATAATTCAATCCAACTCTTTACAACAAACATTCTCTCGACAACCATAACAAGTGGGGTTCTATAGCATTGTGCAGACGGTATTATTTACACTTCTGAAGGGACAGAGAAGATGACTCAAGGGGCTATGAGTGCGAACATTCAAAGATGATCAGATACACTGGTTCTCCATTATTAATTCAATGACGATTATTCTCTTCCTCTCTGGCACGGTGGAAATGATCATGATGAGAACTCTGTATAGGGATATCTCAAAATACAACCAGATGGAGACACAAGACAAAGCGCAAGAAGAGACAGGATGGAAATTGGTCCATGCAGAAGATTCAGGCCCCTTACTCATTCGAGCTTACTTTGTGTATGTGGGAACTGTTGTTCAGTTTTTTGGAATGACACTTGTTACAATAATATTTGCTATGTCTGGTTTCCTTTCTCCTTCCAACCGTGGTGGGTTGATGACAGCTATGGTTCTATTGTGGGTGTTCATGGGTTTGTCCGCTGGCTTCTCCTCTGCTCGGCTATATAAATATGTTCAAGGGCGCAGAATGGAAGAAAAACACACTAAAGACTGCTTTCACGTTTCCTGGAATCGTTTTCTGCATTTTCTTTGTATTGAATGCATTGATCTGGGGTGAGAAATCTTTTGGTACTGTACCTTTTGGGACTGTGTTTGCTTTGGTCTATTTTTGGTTTGGAATTTCCGTGCCTTTGGTTTTTATTGGCAGCTACTTTGGTTACAAGGAACCTGCAATTGAGGATCCAGTGAAGACCAATAAAATCCCCAGGCAGATTCCAGAGGAAGCTTGGTATAGGCGGCCCATTTCCTCAATACTAATTGGAGGCACTTTGCCTTTTGGAGCTGTATTCATTGAACTGTTCTTCATATTAACTTCAGTATAGTTGCATCAGTTATACTATATATATGGGTTCCTGTTCATTTTCTTTGTGATCCTCATTGTTACATGTGTAGAGAACACCATTGTCCTGTGCTACATCCAATTATGCAGCGAAGATTACGACTGGTGGTGGAGATCTTATTTGACTGCAGGCTCCTCAGCATTTTACTGGTTTCTCTATGCCACATTCTATTTCTTCACCAAGCTGGAGATAACAAAGTTGTTTCTAGAGTTTTATATTTTAGCTACATGACCATCATGTCATACTCAATTTTTGTTTTGACGGGTAAAATAGGTTTCTATGCATACCTTTGGTTTGTGCAGACAATATACTGATCAGTGAAAATTGACTGAGGCTCTGCATGCAGCTGCTATTTTTCAGAGGGGCCGTTTAAGTTTTAGTTTAGGGGAATGGTGCTTGCTCCTTTTATGTTGTGTTAGAGGTTTTGGGTAACATTGCAGGAGACACCAATACATGCTACTGAAGCTGCTTCCATTCAGTTTTCTGGCGGATTTCCTAATTCATCAAAACATTCATAAGCATGTTGATGTTAAGGTTTCGCTTGGTTTTTCATATTGATACAGCCTTTTAACATTAGTCAGTTCATGATAAAGTGTTGGCTAACCGTGATTCATTGCCAAAAAGTATTGCCAAATCAGGTGGCCTTTTCCAAATCATCACTTCCATTTGTCAAGTCATGTAAAGTTGCCAAAACAGAAGACTTCCCAAGACATCTTGGTACATGAAAAGAGCACTCAGAAGACAGCAAGAGAAGCGCTGTAATATACAGTGATTCAGCTAAAAAGAAACTGTTCTTCAGCTTACAATTTTTCATTCACTAGTATCAAAAGAAAGGAGCACTTCAGTTTTTACATCAACAACCCTTTTTCAAAATAGAATAGGAAAAAACCCCAGTTTTTGTGACATGTTTTGAAGCCATACTCAGGCAGAGAAACATGTAGTAATAAGCACGCAGAAGAAAGCAGGCAGTGCTATATGTGCGCAACGATTCAGTTCATGAGAGCGCTATGTCTGGGCCTCAAGGAACCAAGTCATTTAGCGGCCAACCAAGAAGTGTTGCAGTCTACAGCGACAATAGAAGATCAAGGTAGTCTGACCTGTTGTTCTTGGCTTTTCACAAGAAAAGGCCATCCCCAAGTGGGGCCACTGTTAGCCTCCTATTGCAATAGGGGTTCATATTTCATGATTGACTGTTTGCATGCCAAATATGTCATATTTTTATTACTGCAAAGGTTCCATATTTCCAGAGAGTTTCATTTGGATAAGTTATTCAAATTTTGAAGAGTTGTTCAGTCAAGGGAAGGCCAAACAGTTTAAACTTGGCTTCCTTAGGTTTCAATTGCTTGCTTTAGAATATAGAGATGAATATCTGGCCAAACAAGCTTAAAACTTTGCGGATTGGTAAATAGGTAGAGAAACAAGGGCGCTCATCAGCTTAATCTAAGCCCCGGAAGAGACAAGGATCGATTTAGATAGGAGGATAGCTTAAAGAAAGGTTGAAAGGTTGGGTATGCTAGTTCAAGTGCACCCAAACCAAAAGAAGAAAAAAATTTAGGAGAGTAGGCTGGGTAGGTAGCGTTGTGGTGGCCGAATCATGGTTGGTGATCTGTTTCATTTTATGTTCTCAAGCGTCATATCCGTTCGCATCTCAAGCATAAGGCAGTTTCCATTTGGAGGAGCTCAAGCGAGGCATGTCTGAATTTCCCTTCTTTCCCCAAACACTCGCTAACTTCCCCTAATCCGTTAAAAAAAGTCCTATTTCCCCTTTAAAAGCCTAAGAATTTTATCCTTAGCGCGTTCTGATCAAATTGCATATTAACTTCTAACTTATTGTATAAATCCTAGTTATTCTTCCCTCCCCATACTAAAAACATATACAAGATCCCCCTAAATACATATCCCCTCCATTGGTTGAAATATAACCATAACTAGCTCAACGTTTTCTGCTACTACTACAAGGGACTATTAACCTTTAGTTCTATTTTAGATGGTTGTGTAAGAGATGATTCTAAATCAAAGCAATATTACACCCTGTGTTGATAAAAGGCTACAGCAATCTTCTGTGTGTTCATGACAGAGTGCATCACAAATATCTACATCCTGCACTCCTGAGAACCCAATGACAATAAATCAACATTCTTCCTTCCATGGCAATTAAATCTGTTAGGATCACATGTCTTACACAGCCTTCTATGTCTTTGTCATGGAACACTGCTTAAATTTCAGGATAAAATTCATTTAGACAAACATTACCTCTACTCCAGCAGACAGGTTGAGTGGTTTGTCATCACAGTTTCCTAAAAAGAAACTGGACAAGACATCATTGCAGGCTTCTCCAAATCTGTTGAAGGTTGTTGCAAGCAAGATCTTAGAATATTCCAAAAATGATGTTGCAGTTCTATGAGTAGACACCTTTGGCAGTCTCGTCTTACAGACCATTTTGAAATTACTAGAGGTAAACAAAGAAGTGGTGGTAAGGGTGATAATTGTCCTTTGGGTGGTTCTGAAGACAATGTTATGAGAGAGGGCAGAATGTTCTGGAAGTTGCAGTCAGCGTCTAGTAGATTTTGGTCGTTTTACATTGCGTACAGTGAATGAAGAGACATTGCTGCCTTTTTCTTGGATGGAAGCTTTGAATGGACAGAGGTTAAACATGTTTATTTGGATTGTGAATGTATAATGACTAAGTCTGAGGTACCTCCTACATCAAAGAATCAGTCAAAACGGTTCCCTATCCTTGAAAAATGTGGCATGTTAGCTGTTATTGACCAGATTAAACTTCCACATCCAAAATACCCTGCTACACGAGTTGTAATTCAAGTGCCAAACCTTGGCTTCCACTTTTCGCCTTCAAAATATAGTAGGATCATGAATCTCCTTGCAATATTTAATTAGAGAGATGCAATAAAGGATGGATTAGATGAGACAAATTCAAGAATGGGGCATACATCTTGGCACCCTGCAGATATGGAAGGGAATGTTAGGGTTCTCTTTTGGGGGAGAATTGGTAATTTTGTTGCCGAGTGGCAATCTTGTTGGCTAGCCCTTGCTGGGTCTTACTTATATGCCTTGGAGTCTAAAACTTCTCAAACTTATCAGCGGTGCTGCAGCATGAGTGCTAAGCAAATTATGGAGATCCCACCAGCAAGTGTTGGCGGATCAGACTTCACTGTTGCCATAAGCAACAGAGGCTTTGATATCCAAAAGGCATTGGAGTCCTCTAGCACAATTGTCCTGCAGTTCAAAGATGAGAATTCAAAGGCAAAATGGATGAAGGCATTTGTTCACGCTATATATAAAGCATCTGCCCCTATATCCATGAGCATACCTGGAAATCTTAGTGGTGCCGAATCTGAAGATGAAAGCTGTCAACCAGTGGTTGTGTCAGAGAAGACAAATTTGTCTGTTGTCGCTACTCTGCTTGAAATGAAGCTTCTGATCTATGGGAAGGAAGATGAGGAAAAGGACAAAGTTGGTGAAGAAAGAATGCTTTTGGCACTATTTGCTGGTGGAGGCAAGGTGAACCGTATATAGAAGGAGAATGATTTGACTGTGAGGATGACATTCAATTCCCTGAGGATTGAAGATAAACTTCAAGGTCATGTGTCTACAACATGCAAGTATATTGCTTGTTCTGTGCTGGAAAATGATAGTCAAGGTCCAGTTGAGGAGATCATTAATAAATGTAGCACAGTGTTAGCAGAAAACATTTTCAGAGGAGGATGAGTTTTTTAAAGATGCATTGCGAGATTTTAGTTTCCCTTCTGATTTTTCTTCCATCCCCCAAAGCATCTTAAGTTCTTTCCCCTCGATGCCAAAACAAAATCCATCACATGACTTTGGAACCCCTCTTACAAGTTCCAAATATGAACTTTTTTATTGGAATTTACCCGTAGGAGGAGAAAAAACCAAAGAGGAAGATGTATCTGATTTTGTGAGTGTTACATTTGTTGCAAGGCAGCCCAATTCTCCTCACTATGATGGAACAGACACTCAGATGAACATTCGCATGACAAAGCTTGATTTCTTCTGCAACAGATGTATTGTTGTTTCTTTGACTGACTTTGGCATCGAACTGAGTGAATTAATGGAAGTCATATCTGAGAAAGCATCTCCACAGAATGATATGGCAGGTGATGCTGTTTTTCCAAGTGGAAACAAAGAAAGCACTGATCGTTTATTTGTTAAAGGGCTATTGGGCACTGGAAAATCTAGAGTTGTGTTTCAGCTGAAGATGAATGTCAATAGTGTTTGTATTTTCCTTAACAAGGACGGTGGTTCTCAGTTGGCCATGTTGGTACAAGAGATGTTTCAAGTGGATTTGAAAGTTCATCCAAATTCTATTTCCATTGAGGGGATGTTTGGGAACCTCAGGATCTGTGACATGTCCCTTGGTCCAGATCACTGGCGGGGCTGGCTTTGTGACATACGGGACACAAGTTCTAATTCACTTGTAAAGTGGAAGTTTCAGTCTTTCAGTTCAGATGATGATTATTTTGAAGGCCATGATTACAGTCTCATTGCCAGATTTTCAGCTGTATGAATTGTTTTTCTTTACAGGTTCATTCAGGAGGTAACGGCCTATTTCACAGGCTTGGCAATACCACAAGCTGAGCATGCAATCCAAGTTGTTGATAAAGTTAGAGGAATGGAGTGGCTTATTTCACAATCAAAAATTGATGGATCACCTTCATTGAAGTTGGATGTTTCCCTGGACACTCCTATTATAATTGTGCCACAGAATTCTATAAGCAAAAATTTCATGCAACTCGACCTGGGTCATCTTGAAATGTCTAACAATTTTGAGTGGCATGGTTGTAAGGAATCTGATCCATCTGCTGTACATCTTGACGTCCTTCATGTTGAGATAACGGGCATGAATATGGTTGTTGGGATTGATGGGCGACTGGGAAAACCAATGATACAAGAAGCTTGTGGATTGCATATCAAAGTGTGTCGCTCGCTACGGGATGTTTTCAAAAAGGTTCCTGAAGTGGCAGTTGACATACAGGTTTGGATGACAATATTTGAATGTTGTCTACAATTCCTAAGGAGTAATTATGTCAGTCCTGAGTTAGCATTGGAAACTGCAGCAGCTTTGCAGATGAAGTTGGCAGTGAAACAAATACATGGGCTGCTTAAAACACGAGGATTTCCCATACGTAAGATGTATTGATTTCCTGTACCTGTGCAGATCCTAAGACGTTATGGGGCTGGGTTGAGCCTTATGCGAAGGACGAGGAGGCTTGATAGTGGAAAGTGGAATCACATGGACTGTCTTGATCTACAAGTTTATGTGAAGTGGTCTTTGTATTCGGCCTTGACCACTGCGCAGATATAGACATCGGTGAAAATTGTGTTAGTTAGCATCTGTTCAGAATATATTACTCAGAACTGGTCATGACATCGGTGCAAAGTACATGCATCTTAAAGTGTTCAGATTAATTGAAAACATTAGAGCATGTCGTGTGGGCGACTTTCAGATCCATTCTAGAAATTCTTCATTGCAAACTTAATTGGAAAAGCAGTAATTAAAACACATATACAGGAAAATTGTATCATCATGGTTTGTAACAACCAACTACTGGAGTGAGGTTAAAAAGAGTTATATTGATGTAACGTAAAGCGAGCGATTTATCAAAATCGGCATCCATATCCAGCACTCAAAGCCAGCGTGGCATTGATCCTCGGATCTCAAGACTTGAGAAAGAGTACCAAAAAAAAAAATTGGAAAGACTGGTGCTGACGAAACATCCTTTTTTATACATTGAAAATTCTTGCTTGGGCGATTTGGGAATATCGTATAAACATCAGCTACGACACATGGATGAGCTTGATCGCTATTTCAGATTTGGGCTTTGATGGATAGGCCTTGGTGTAGCAGCGCTAATCACAAAGAACAACAGAGCTTAGTGCATCTCAGTGTCCTGAGAAAAGCTGGAGGCGGTGAATTTCTTCAGCGCTGGAACATCAAGAAGGCTATGCTGATAAAAGAACGACCTGACAGAATTAATCAAGAGAAATTAAAAGACCAGAGAATACAACAGTCCCTTTAACCTGTTGTTTGAGATAAATCAAGAAACGATTATGATCTAGGTATAACATTCCCGGAAAAATAATTGCTATGAGATCTCCAGCTGACAACGCCTGTTTTGTTTTTTAAATATGTGGAGGTTATTGCTGTGTCACAGCCAGATAAAGAAATATCATACACCTGGAGGTTGTATTAATGCTTTCACAGGAGATAAAACAGGGGCGATTGGACAGTTTGAAGTGTTGCAGAGGGAAGAGAATTCCCGATATGACAGCAAAAGAACATCAGCAAACCGACAAAGAGTATCAGTTATGAATATCAGCAGGGGACTTTAAACACAAAGCAGATGGCAACAAAGAGATTGTGCAAAGATAAATAGAGCAGCTCAGAGCCATCAAAGCTTACCAGCGCATATTAAAATATCTTGAAGCCACTTAAGGGCAGCAGAACCACCTGAAAGATACAGACAAAAGGATTCAAAGCGCAACCCTCAGTTGCATGACTTGAGTTGCTAGCTGCCTCAGCGCAGCTCTTTTTCAAATATTTATGTATTAATTTCCAGCCCAGCGATGAGTTAAAGATAGTTATTACATAGATATTTTTTCAGATACGATCTAGAGATATTTTTTTTATATTTTCCCTATGACACCTGTTCAAGGGAAGTCTGTAAATATTTCCATATACAAACCACCCTATAGTCAGTCTTAAGGAGCGGGAAAAACAAGAAAGAATAGGTGGAAAGACTCTTATAGAGATTATTTATGTACATCTTATACGATTTCCTTAATCAAAGGCTGCTGAAGTTTGGAAAATGGACTGTGTGTTGTGTTTTAATGTTTGAAGGGGGCATTACGGAATTCTAGAGCTGCAACATGACTCAATAAGTGCCTCTCATCTCTGTTTTTTTTTTTTTTTTTTTATGCTCATGATGTGCTCGTATCACCATCTAAATAGCAAATAGAAAGATTAGTCTAGAATTTGTTGATCCACACTCTATGCTCAAGGTCTACTATTTCTTTATGTTTTCATCTGAACTGGTAATGAACGTGAATTCCCTTTGCCTCTTATCTCAGCAAACTCGCCCATGTTTTGGCACTTATGTAAGAAATTTTTATCAGCTCCTAGACAGAGCTATTTCACCCTCATGCTGTTATGCTAAATAAAGAGATTCCGTTGCTTCTCATTTCTTTAAACTTTCAATCCGGCTCGTTGATTTACTACCTGCGTTGTATTATTGAAAGTTTTTTGGCTGAAAAATCAAAGATTACTCAAAAGATTGGATAATGGACTGTCTAATATGCTTCTTTTTTAAATGCCTGGAGGGTGATCACTGAATTCTTATGCTGTCATATGGACTAATAAAGTGTCTCTTGCCTTTGCAATATCAGTTCACATATGTTAGTAGCATTATCATTATTTTCGATTGCAGAAAGGAGGACTAATCTACAACTGGCCTTACATCACTTTACACTAAATTTTTGCAATGTTCTATATGTTTTTCTACTGACTAAAAGCTTTAATATGAATACCTCATGGCTCATATTAGTTGTTTATCACCCATGTATGATTGTTATTTAGGAAATCTTAAATGTTCCTTGATAGAATCCATTCACTTTACCTCGGTCAGCCCGATCAAAGATATCTTAGTAGCCTTACATCTCTGACCTCCACTTCATCCTTTTTAGCCCGAATAATTGTTTCATGAGCAGCTATCTGCTCCATATCCCCCTCGTGACCAAAAAAAACACACCAGCAGTCCTGCTCCTCTGACTCCATGCCCAATGGTTTGAAATTCATCAAACGATGCATTACCTCTCTACTTGAAGCCATTCTCTTTCCCACCAAAAAAAAAAACCCCTTGTACTCAATAACTAGCTTAAGATCACCCTAAACAAAGCTAAATTACGAAGAGAGAGCCCTCTTTGATTGCAGGTAGGCTAGGACCTGCAGTCCAAAGATTAGTCTGGTGTTACCTCGGTCGTATCCCTTAAGGAGCCAAGGGACAACCTGAGTGTTAACAGGGAGTGATGTGCCCAAATAGACCTGTAACAGCTGCCCCCTAAAGCATGAAGTTGAAAATGATAATGTTGAGTGATATGCTTTATGATGTGATGAGGAGGATCTTAAGCGAATGGTGACCTGCATCAATTACAATACATAATATCATGATATCTTTAAATTTTTCATGAATTGCTGAGGGAAGGCATGCCCATACTCAACATATAAACTTTTCATTACATGTACATAAATCAGATAGTCATCTATAGATATAGACCCATGATAGGATGATCATCTGTGTAAAGCCATCATACAGATGATTTAGTACTCTCCTGAGATCGTAGCCCAGATGGATGAAACTAGATCTAGGGTCTTCCATCTCGTCCAATCATTTGCTCAACTATGAGTCTAACCATGTGAAAATGTGATCTCAAGTCGAACATGGGAAGACACCATCTGATTACCAGCCAATGATGTAAGTTGTTAACAGACGCAAGAGAAATCATCGATAATGATAATGATTCTCATGGTACTACAGTACATTCTGCATCGTGTGAATAGATGTTTTTATGTCGAACACCATACAAAGTCTTTCAATCGAAGGCCTGTGATGTCAACCTGTTACCGTAAGCGAGAAACTTTCCATTGATGTATGCAAGCCTCAAGGTACTAGAAGGGTGTTTCTAAGTCAACTTCCAGGATAATGTGCTGGTGTCGACAAGAAGCGGCTCATCACAGGACGGCCTTGATGTATCCCCCATCAACGACACGAAACGAGTGTAATGATTTTGAAGATAGAATGTGATTGACGACACAATGTTCAGGGATGGCAGTCATGAAAATGAAGGTTTATGAGTATTGCAATGGATGAAGTTACTTAGTGACTTGTCTTGAACATGTCAGCGACATTGAATGAATTGGCAGCATTGACCCAAAACCAAAGTGATGGATGGTGTGATAGACCATAGGTATGATAACCATCAAGCAGATAACACAACCCAAATAGCCACAAAGATGAAGTTAAAGTGTCACGTTCAAGAGCGACTTGCTACCATAAAGTGATTTATCCCTTTTCCCATTTTCCCTAATCATTGTTGACGAGTACCTCTTCATTTTTTTTAACAATCTTGAGGAGGATAACATATGCTTGATGTATAATTCCACCCTTTGGGTAAATCCATCACTATGTGATGTTTTAACAAGTCTAGCGAAGGTGAAACTCGGTCTTGTCACAATGGACAATTTTGTCGTTATTTGATGCTTTAACGAGTTTAACGACAATGAGAACTTGGTCCTTTTCATATTTAGAGAGTTTGAAAAGGGACAAAAAGAAAACTCCATGATTTTTTTTTGTAAATTTGTCTCTCAAATCTGAAAAAAGCGTAAAATAATACAAGAGAGAACCTATTAACCATGTTTGATCAACATATTCCTTTTTCGTAAGTAATATATCTTAGTCCGAAAAAAGGTTAAACTAATACTAAGGAGATGTCATTTCCAATCCGTTTACGAGTTGAAAAGGGCAAGCGCTCAACAATCTTTTCATATTTCGAGAGTCTGAATAGAGCTTAAAGAGGACTCTAGGGGGGTTCCTTTTTTGATGTTTAACAAAGCTTGAAAAAGAGATGAAAGTATGCTCTGTGATCAAAAGTACATTTTACGATCATGCACGTCAAATTCACTATGTCATCTATAAACCTGCGCAAAGAACCACAAAACGGATTAAACATACCTGTTTCATTGGTAAAAAATAGGTAAAAACTATAGTTTATTCATTTAATGATCCGAATGGGAAATGGCATCAACCCATGGTACTCATCCACCCATATTATTCATTGACCCATGGAATTTACCCATGGTATTGTAAATGGCATCCGCCCGTGGTATTGTAAAATCTACCCATGG
>APFE030527449.1:39640-139239 GCA_000404065.3 Pinus taeda
AAGTTTTCAGATCTTGGGGGTCTCTCCTCCCAAGATCCATTTCAATCTTTTAGATCTTGGGGGCCCCCCCCCAAGATCCGGATCAGTGGTATCGGAGCAGGTTACGATTCCATGGGAATGAGGGTTTCATGCATATTTCAGTCTCAATTTTTTTGAAGGAATTTTTTTTTTGTGCGGCGACTTTGCAGATCATATCTGAAACATTTGGTACAAAATTTACAAAAAAACAAATACCAGATCTGGATTCCATTCGAAAAATCACCCAATTTCAAAAAAAAAAAGGGTCGAATTGGAGTTCGGATGTGGGAGATATCGCTGATTTAAAATCAGCTATTTTATCAGAATTTTTGTGACGGCGGAACTGTTGCAGTGTGAATCTGAGATCTCAGAGTGTCCAAATAAGGATTTCCAACTCATGGGAAGATGAAAAATGGTCCTTTTGCTTCTAAAAACAGGTTATAATAAATATTCTGAGTTATATTGGCTGAGTTATGTCCATTTTAATTCTGGAGCAGCATTCGGAGTGGGTTTCCATTGAAGACGTGCCCTCCCACCCCACTTTAGTAGGCACCTGCTTCACATTCATCAATTTCAACATAGCAGCAATCGGCTTGGGTTATTTGGATATGTGCCCTCCCACCCCAAGCTATGTAGGCACCTGCTACTTCATCAACAACCAACATCACGGTTGTGGGTCATCCACAAACCCACACTTCATCGAAGTCCATTTGCTAGGTTGTACACTGTTAGTATCACAGTTGGTCACAAGCATTACAGGGTATCTCTATCCTCGGATCTTCGTTCTTCATGGTTATGGGTCATCCACAAACCCATAGTTCATCGAATTCCATTTGCTAGGCCGCACACTGTCAGAATCACAGTTGGTCACAAGCATTACAGGGTATTTCTATCCTCGGATATTCATTTATTAGGGTTTTGGGTTAACCACGTAAAACCCTTATCTTCAGTGGATCTTCATATTCAAAAAAGGTTTGGCAGGAGGGAACTTTACGCAATGGGGAACATTGCTTCTTAAGGAGGGAGGAATGATCCGAATGGGAAATGGCATCAACCCATGGTAATCATCCACCCATATTATTCATTGACCCATGGAATTTACCCATGGTATTGTAAATGGCATCCGCCCGTGGTATTGTAAAATCCACCCATGGTATTCATTCACCCATGGAATTGACCCATGGTATTGTAACTAGAAAAATACTATAAGTAACAAGTCACATCTTGTAAAAGGACAGATTGTCTGCCACAATGTAGCCTTTACAGTTCAAAGGCATGTAGCCGCCACATCTCTTCTCAGAGATAAGCTACCATTGCTCTAGCTGGTTTATTTCCACTTGGGTTTTAATAAAAAATTTCTTTGTTGTTTTGTTTATTGGGCATTCTCATATTTTTCTTCTGGTAATTTCAAGTTTTCAGATCTTGGGGGTCTCTCCTCCCAAGATCCATTTCAAGTTTTCAGATCTTGGGGGTCTCTCTTCCCAAGATCCATTTCAATCTTTTAGATCTTGGGGGCCTCCCCCCAAGATCCAGATCAGTGGTATCAGAGCTCATTTCGTTCTTCATGGGGACTTACAGGACCCATCAATCTCTCCCAGAGGGCTCACCAGAGGCGAGGCAATAGGGATTCCTCAATAAAGGCACAAGGGTCATAGCAATGTGACTGATGGATTGACACCAGGGATGATGATGATGGAAGAATACAAAATGATAGGTGGAATACTAACTTCCCTTGTTAGAGCATGATATGGATGGTTGACCTGGCATCGACTGACTCGATTATAGAGGGAATGGTCAATTACTTAGACAAGGGATTTTCTAAGATGGAAAAATATATCTGGAGGCCAAATATGAGCATAATGGGATGAATGAGACAACAATATGGATGATATCCTATAACAAGACTCAAGGGGACTTAGAACAAACTCCATGGATGCAAGGGTGACTCATCTTTGATGCTTTGAACAAGGGTGACTTGATGATGATGCCACATGGGGGGAGGCCTAAAGGGGACCATAAAAACATGAGTAAAATTGGTTAATCATGACAAAAATTGACATGTGAGTCAACTAGTGCAAAGGTAAAGTGGTACCAAAGTATAGGTGGTTCATATGAAGAAATTCAATTTTAGTAAGTGACAAAGTGAGATCTCAGAGAAAAAATGGCTTCATGGTGAAGTGTCAAATTACCAAATACAAAGAGAGACCCATTATAGAAATCAGTGAGAGATTTCCAACAATGTTAACAGTTCTTCAAAATGAGCTACGGTTGGGTCACAATGAGCGACAAAAAAACTAGGGTGTCTCCTATAAATGGGCTTCTTGCCCCCAAATCCAATTCACTTGCATAGTGAGTTGTTGGAGAATTTGTTGAGGAGGAGAAGGCTATAAATCTTGAGGAGATCATAGCGGATAAACCAACTGTCAGAATTTGGGCCAATGACTTTAAGGTAGGTGGCCTTACTTGTCTAAAAATTGCCTTAATGCTTCGTGGAAGGATGGTTCCTGATGAAGAATCATGGTAAAGGAATACACAAATGGAATGTTAAAGAAGGTCTAGTATCATCCCACCCAACAAGTCAAACATGGGGATTGGGTGGTAAGTGTGACATCCAATATAGTAGAATGTTTGAATACATGGTATCAATGATCTACAATATGTAATGTGCATATGACTCACTAGAGAGGTCGGTAGGACAAACTATCCAAGGAGTGAAAGGATAATATACCATACCGAGATTGTTGGGGTATAGGATGAGAGTTATGTTAATCAAGTGAGAAGGTGGACAGGGGTGCCATCATGCCCCCAAGCATGAGATGCTTCCCCTTAGAATATGTGGTGGAGGGGAACTAATCGAGTATGCAAAAGTTGGGAATGATGCCCCCATATATAGGAGTTTTACCACTATGTTCCAAGAGCTTAAATAAGGGATTCAATTAGTCGACCTGAATGGCACAAGATCCTATAGAGGATGATGAGTAGATGTAGGGGCATAGGTTCTCCTCAATTTTGTAGGAATAAATGTAGCATGTTATGGACATGCATAATGTATTTATAATAGTGGATTCTAAACACATTTTGATGAAGTGGTTCACCATTTGTTTTTTTTTATGGATGTCTTCATATGGGAATAATAGACGAATACAGTTAGGGAAAGGAAATGGTTGATTACCATTCTTGTTTGGCACTACATATATGAATCAAATGGACTGAATTTCTAGGTTTGCATACATGGTGTCACTCTACCAAAGGGTGGCTTCAGAGACAATGATCTGATGCTTGCCTAAACTACATGAATGTTGAAAAACAAAAATATTTAAGGGATTGGGTTGTTGATGTAATATGGAGGAATGATTAAGTGTATCATCCCTAGAGTGATCTGAAGTGATATGAGACTCTAAAGGTTCTTCTAAATGGGGAAGAATAATGGTACTAGAGTCACCACTACTAGATGCACTAGGAGGTTTGGGAATAATTTCTTCTCATGGAATCTAAAAAATGGATGCCCCTTACCCAAGCATTGGGTGGAAATGTAATGGCCACAAGGTGGATGTGGTTCAAATTTGTGGGTTTGAAGCAAGGGGTTTTTGAAACAATTTACCTCACCATGGATGAATAGGCTTTGGAGGCTTAAGAGGAGCTGGAGTTGTTTGGGGTGCCTTGTCTTTGGTTCCCTTTTCTTGGGCTTTTCCCCCCTCACCAGATGCTTTCGCAATAGGATTAGCTTCCTATTGAGGTTGTTGTGGAACTGAAGCAAAGGAAGGGTTAGGAACAACAGGTTGAACCAGGGTAAAAGCTGTGTAAGTTTTTAGTTGATTAGGAGGAGTGTTTGTGGCAGGATCAATATACTAGAGTGGGATCCCCAAGGTAATGTTAGGTAAACTCAACGTAGCCATGATAGTGGTAGAAAATATTCCAGGTGGAAGGAATAATAAAGGTATCTGAACAGAAGGGTAATTAACTAGGGGAACTACTCCTAGATGGTTAAGATCTTGGGGAACAATTCTAGGCTGAGAAGGGTTGGGAGAGATACCAGTAGAAGGAAATGGGCCTAGAGGAATTGTACTTGAAGTCTAGCTTGAGTTAGGAGTAGAAGGTTATAGAGGAGCTGGCTATTGTGAAGGCATACCAAATGGCTTGTGTGTGGCTTGTGATGCCTGAAGCATGTAAACTCTAGACAAGCTAGGATCGAAAGGGATAGACAATGGGCCATAATAAGGCCCAAGAAACGTGGAATATTTTTAGACTCTAGGAGACACATTGGTTAAGGAAGTGAGAGCATTATTTCTAGTAACTGATGAGATAGTGTTCCGAGGAGATGTCTGAGACTGAGGATCATAGTAAGTCAACTGATCGATAGTGACAATCTTTCCATTATGAGGAAAGCACATATTGTGAAAGATAGCAGATGTGACAATGGACATGGAATAGGTTTAACTATGACCCAACACAATATTATAATCTAATGGGGAATCGATGACTTTGATATCATCTAAGACAACCTTGCTGACAATGGTGATAGGACAATTGCGATACAAACAGAGGGGCTGCAAGTGGTGACTATCCCAAGCACGAAGAGTGATAGTGGATGGGGACAGCTCAGGGGAACCAAGTTGTTTCCAAAAACTAGCAACCATCACACATGTGGAGGTGCCTTCATCTATGATACACCATTGGATTGTGGCATTCTTTATGGAGGCTAGTATTCAAAATGAAACTGAGGAAGGAAGCGGGGGAAGTTCCACTTTATCAAAGTCAAAGAAAATTAGAAGATCGTCAGAAGGATCCAAAATTCCTAAATAAGAGTGTATAACTTTCCATTGGGATGGGCATATTTGGAGGACTTAAACATTGACATGGAAACAAGAGACTGTGCCAAGTCATCTACTATGCTATATGTACGGGGTACTTTAGCAGAAGCAACATTTTGACGTAATAGACCTTTGGAGATCTTGATGGGAACCTTGAATTTAGGTAGAGGGCTCTATAAGGTGCCATTTGGTTATGCTAGAGGCTCAGTGAATACTTTGGTTTGGGAATCATACGCTAAATTTGTAGGGGGCTTGTCATATTGGTGCAACTGATTTTGAATGTTGACTTGTTGGGTGTAAACTTCGTTAGAATTCATCATGAGAATTTGGTAATTGTTCAGGCCAAATTATGAAGGTTTAGGAGCTACATTACCCAGGAAAATGATTGGTAAGCACAACTAATTGTGATGAAGAAGAAGGGGGAGGAGGTGGAGCAATGGGCTAAGGTCCTCTATAAGTAGTTACTTGAGCTTCCCATACTTGGCACATTTGAGGTAACATGGGATATTCATGAATATAATTGCCATAGACTTTGCAACAAGCAAGGTTTATTTGTACAAAGTTCCTTTTTTTTCTTGGGCTATCTGCCCTGTTGCTGGGTTGCGAGAGTAGGTTGGTCACCCTTAGGGGAATTAGGTGGTGGACCACGGTTGCTTTGGTTACTTTGAGATGGATGGTTCCAGTTAACCTTGTCCTTATTATTTCACTTGGGATTGGGGGGATTGGTTGCACTCTACTAAGCATAAAATTTACCTTGAGGATGTGGGTGTTGTTGTGGCAAAGGTGGGGGAGGCATGGGAGCTTGTGGAGATGGTGCCAGAGGGGCTAGAGAGCTAGTTAGTGCATAAGGATAAAAACGAGTGGAGACACATTGTGATAACTAGGTGAATCAACAACTGGCCCTAACATCGACTGATGTGAATGGGGATATGCATATGACGTTTTTGAACCTTGTTAAGAGTTTCCATGGGAAGGAGCAGGAGGGGGATAAGTGTAAGTGGAACTGGTCCCTCACTGGGGTTGACCATAACTCATGTGAGGTTGAGGATATGGTGGAGGTGGAGGGTGTCAAATATATCCAATGATACCATTAGTGACATGAGATGCCACCAGGCCATTAGTAACACCATACTGAGGCATATTAGGAATGATAGTATAAACATATCTTGATTGTGCATAGATTAGGTCATATTTCAAAGCTACATGGAGAGTGTCTTCCTCAGAGTGGGGGAAGTGGGAGTAGACATATTTACCAATGGAGGCCATAATTGATCTAAGGAACCAATCCATATAGACACGGTCTTTAAATCCATGAGATTTAAATATGATCCTCCTTCTACTCCATTCTTGAATGTGGTCAGATAAGTGGGTGGCAGAAGTTTGATAGAAAGAGGTCAAGAGTTCAGTACCAATGTCATATCGTAGGGGTCACTGGAAGTATGATATAAAATATTTGGTTAGAATCATGAAGGTGGAATGGGGGGAATGCAGTTGATCCACAAACCACTTGGAAACAACTCCAGTAAGGGTGCGTTGGAATAAATTAAGATGAATGGAGTTTTCAGTAATGGAATTGGATGAACACCACATATGAAATGAGGAAACATGATTTGTGGGATCTTCTCCAAGATTACGTTTGAAGTTAGGGATGTCGACAAGAATCTTGGTAGGCATAGCTGGCTAACTTGGGTCATGGAGAAGAGGGTCATTTATGAGATGGATGAAATTAAGGAGGATCAAACCAGCCATAAAGGGAAGCAATGGAGGAGGAGTGACCATACCAATAGAGGTTCTGTTTATGGGGTTACCTTGGTTACCACCTTGGTTTCTTTCACCCATGTTGGTTCTTAACATGGTGGCAGTATGAATTTGAGGAGACACGAATCAAAGGAAGGACTAGAAGAATCAACAAAGTCAAAGTCAGAATGAGGACTCAATGGAGGACTAGGATGATGAAATCTTACTTGATGGGGAGGACTAAGATGTCCTAAAAGAAATTGGGGGCAAAGGCCACAAATTCTCTACAACAAATGCCTAAGGGGTTCAATGATTTCAAGACAAATATTTCTCAATAGACTAAAAGAGGATGATAGGAGAAAAATATCAACAAACAACAAGAAAACACCTAGTGCAGTGGTGCCAAGTGTAAACTAATTATATTAATATGCTACTCTAATTCAAAAAAACACATCCTATCAAATAATAATGACCTCTAGCTTATAGTTGATATAAATCGTAAAAAAAGTCCCAAATACATTGTTTTAGATGGCCTTCCAAAAGACTTCTTACTTGAAAAAATTTGATCCCCACAAGTAGACTTGTCCGGAGAGAGGTGGGGTAGAGAGCTAATTGCTGCCCACAACAAGTCCTATAGGGTGTTTTCCTATGATTGGTCACTACAATTACCTTCATCCCATGGGTGTGGTCGAGTCTTGAGTTTCTTGGTGATCAACCATCGCATGGGATTCTATGCCACAGGTTGGGTAGCCCCAAGGAGAACCACTCACACAATGACCTAGCATAATCCCCTCTTAATCAAGTTTTTGGCGCAGTTCAGGTTTGGTGCATGGGACGGTGAAGGATTTTAAGCTCCCTAGTATGTCAAATTCTATGTTTCAATGTAAATGACCGATGGGTGTTATTGAAAACCTATCTCATTGATCCTATGCCTAACTACACAGATTGTTTGGCCCTGGTGCCCAAGTCGGTTTAATATATGTGTGTTGAATTATTGAGGTGTAGTGTTTCAAGACTTGTCTTCGTGGTGTTAACCAAGTTAACTTTCACTATGGTATGATTGTGTGAAAATTATGTGTGAAGTGGATGAGTTAATTGAGCATGTTTTATGATGCCATGTGCCACTAAAAATAAAGTGCTGAAAAACTATAAATAATGATGAAAATGTACAAAAAAATAAAAATCAAATCAAGCACACAAAACCCCACCCAAAAAGGATATTAAGTAACTAGAAGAGAGGTAGAAAACAAGCTACCCAAAGACATATAAATGGCCAAAATATATAATGTATAAAGGATTGAGACCTAATGGCACTAAGCTATTGTAAATGATGCAGACAAACAACAAAAATCAGAGGTGAAAAATGTTGGAAAGTGTAGGCAAGAAGCTCCAAAACCAAGGATACTCAAGGGGATCCTAAGGGGGAAAGGAAAAAACCAAAACCTT
This sequence comes from Pinus taeda, assembly GCA_000404065.3. Taxonomy (NCBI): domain Eukaryota; kingdom Viridiplantae; phylum Streptophyta; class Pinopsida; order Pinales; family Pinaceae; genus Pinus; species Pinus taeda. The sequence goes on from APFE030527449.1 coordinate 47,653, forward strand.
AAAGGTAGTAAAAGGGTCAATAAACGTATCCAAAAGGCCTGTGAAACAATGGACAAAACCCTAGAAATCAGTGGCTGAAAGTGTTGTACCCTGGACTCCTCAATTTAGTAAATCCGCGTCTAAATGATGGAGGTGTACTCTAAACCCTAGGGGGATTTTTTATTCATCAATGATAAATTTATAGGAGAATATAGGCCTAGGGGTGACTTTAGAAATAACAATAACCCTTCATAGTACACACACAAAATAGTTAGAAAATCTGATTTTTTTATTATTTTCTTTTCATCATTGGCCCATGTTGACTAATTCTACGAGTGCTTAACATCAACTCATTTATTTACACTCTGTCAATTGTGAGAGGTACCATGGGAACCATTTTAATTATTGATGGTCTCAATCATCTCTATGAACGAGATCCTTTAATGCATGGTAATTAGATGGTCTCCCTGCATTCTTGACATTAACTCATTCATTCACATGTAGTAGAGTAGTACCACCGTGATGAGTGGAAGACCTTGGGGCATGGGGATATATCACTCATGACCATCGAATCTATGAAGTTTCAATGGAGAATTTATTATGTACTTCAAGGGCCATGATTGGGGGCACTCACATCAATATATATCTCTACTAATACCTATTGTGCAATAGATATATATTGTATCATGACTAGTCCTTAACAACATGTTTCCACAATATGTTGTGTGGGTGGTTGTGCTCTATTTTCTCAGTACTATGTATGGGTATGCCTACTTAAGAGGATGTAACATATATGTATCTAACTGTGATTTTTATATCCATTGTAGGTCCTTTATCAATGGTCTCTCCCTTCACCTCACTTATTGGTGCATTATAATGTATTTCAACCATCAACTTCTCTTATGACCTCATGCATTGTGAGACATCTATTATAGCTTAAACATTCACCCCCTCAAGTCTATTAGAAGGAAACATCATTTTCAAAGTAAAGATTCCAAAATTGATTTGTGGAAATATCTAAAAACCCCTAATTGGTTCATTCAACACTCTTCTACAGTTATGGCCAAGCAACACTAGGCCACACAATTATATGTGTACACTGGTTTCAAGCAACATAGAGCCAAAAACGCCCATATTACATTGTGATGGAGCAATAAAGCAAGAAATTGCATGGATAAGGTTAGACTATATCATAATCAATCACTTAAAGAGGATAAGGATCAAAGGACCATACATGGTCAAAAATATGTCTACATCCAATGTGATCACTACCTAGGAATATCCATAAAATCAAGTCGTTCCATAGATTGACATGGAGGAAAAATTAAAATACGTCAAAGTGCTTTGATATCGTTCACTCATAGTTCCCTCTATAATAATCCATCAATACAGGTCTAGTGGATAGCGAGTTGTTGGTGAGGGGAGGACTACAGATAAGGACAATAGAAGTGCGTGACAATATACACACTACCTTTGGTATAATACAAACACAAATAATTTTTTTCCTAATATATAATTTTATCATGTTATTCTATTGTATTTACATGCTGATTATGAATGTGTTTATATGTTGTGCTAATATTTTTTGTAGGGCATAGGGTTTGGTGACTAGTTGTTGTGTGCTGGTATTCAGGAGTAAGGATAGGAACATATATCTCTATAGGTTTCCCCAACTTTGATGCACCAACTAGAGAACTCTTCCTCATAATAAGTATGATATCTTTACTCTCTGTGTAATTTTTTGTATAGGAATGCATGCATTTGGATCTATGTCTTTTGTGCTTTGACTACAACGCCCTTCGTCTAGGCAAGTGTAGGGAAGGTTTGTTGGGTCTAAAGTAGCTTGCTAATGCAAGTCAAATTGTCCCTTAAACAAAAAACTTGCATATTCAATTTTCCAAATATGGGTTTAAAATTTATTACATAGGTACCTACTAATATCATCTTTGTCCCCTCCAAATTTCATAGTTTAAAACTTCTAATAAAGATAGCTATATAAAAAATTGGAATCTAACTTGTTTGAAGCATTTTTTAGAAGAATTTAATGACATTAACTTCCTTAGATAATATCTCTAAAATTATATAAAAAAAAGTTTTGAAAGTTATACGATAGGTAGCTTGAGATATCTTCTCCATCTCTTCCAGATTTCATAGTTTGAAACATTATAGAAATAAATTTATAGTGAAAATACCATGATGTCCTATTTGAATTAGATTTTATGAGCATTATAAAACTGTATCTTCCACAAACCATATCTCTGAAATTTTAGAGAAACAAAGTCTAAAATTTCTATTATAGGTACCCTTGGGCCTCTTCTTTATCTCCTCTAGATTTCAAATTTTCAAACATCATAGAAAGAAACTTATAAGGAAAATACCAAGTTGAGTTGTTTGAAGTCGATTTTATGAGAATTAAAAAAGCCTAACTTCCTCATACCATATCTCAAGTATTATAGAAAACCGAGGTCTGAAATTTTAATTATAGGCAAGTAGGGACCTTTTATTTATATCCTCCAAGTTTCATATTCCAAAAAATCCATTATTTATTTATTTTATAGCGAAAATTCCAAGTTGACTTGTTTGAAGAAGACTTCATGAGCCTTCAAAGCATATCTATGAAATTATAGGGAAAAAGGTCTCAAATATTAATGACAAGTACATGAATATATTCTCTCTATTTCCTCCATGTTTCATGATCTAAATATTCCATAAGGAAAGTTGTAGAAAATATTTCAAAGTGACTTGTTCACCCCATAAATCACATTTTTTCTTCCACCTTTAGACTCCAAAAATCACCCTGAAAATGATTCATCAACTTCTGTTGCGACCTGAAATACCTTATTTCTTGGATTATATTAAAATGCACTCATATTCCATTTATTTATAGTGTTTACACCTTCATTTATGGGACTGGCTTGTAAAACTAGTTGGGTTGGCCTACGTGTACTTTGGTTGGGTCATCCCAATGAAATAATTCATATTTCCTCATTTATATGGAGTTGTAGGGACTGCCATATATCATTGGAAAGGTATCAAAACAATATTTCCAACTATGTATCATATTATCCCATTTGATTAATGTTATTGGAGTAAAATGACATTCAAATATAGGGTATCCAAATTCATCATCAAAAATCCAAAAAAAAATAATTTCAACAATCTTCATTCTCCAATGTTAATATTCGACATATGTAGTCTCCCCTTGTATTTTACATCAACGATAAAAATACTTCCAACAATCCCCCCCTTTTGCATTGATGGAAACCCTTACTCAAGTTTGCAATAATATTATAGAACTCCCCTTGTCTACAAGTCTCTTGTGTGTGCAACATCTCCTCCTTTGATACCAATGACAAAGGGATACCCCCCAAAAAGATTGTGCTTCTCCTTATCTATAACTCTTCTTCTATCTACAACTTTTCTTAATGTCTAAAACTCTTTCTCTATTTGCAAATTCTCTTATTGATTGAAACTCTTCTTTTATTTGTAACTTAATTGTAACTACTCACCTTGTATCCTATCTCTTCTTATGTCTATTTATTCCCCCTCTTTGACATCAATGGAAAAGGGTTGTTTTTAGTTTTGGATGCAATTTCTCCCCCTATTATATTTAAAAAAAAAAAAAAAATTACTTCCTCTAGTTTCTTACTTCTCCTTTGTCTACAACTAGGATCCTCCTATCAAGGTTGTGTCTAGCTATCCCTGCATGTCACATTTTCTCTTCTATTGCTCTACTCTTGAGAATTCTCTCCTTATGATTGAAGTTATTTTTACTACTTTTTGGGATTACTCCCCCTATTCTTATGTTTTCTTTTTTTACAACTTAACTCTTTTGACATCAAATTTCTTCTCCCCATGAACTAATGCTTTACAATTCTCCTCGTTTTTCTTTTTTTTTTCCCAATTGAATTTCACCATTCACTTCACTTTCAGCTACTACTTCATGTCCTGCAAACTTTCCATTTCATCATCATTCCTCTGCAGCTCACTTTTATAAGTTTCCATATTATTAACATGGTCTGAGATTTTGTATTCTCACATCTTATATTTATCTTTTACTGATAAGATGATAGAGATAACACTCTCATACAACAATTTTCTCGCTTACCTTTGTTAATTACATATACATTATTTAAAGTCCTGGTTTATTTTTCCACTAAACTTCTAGAGCCTTCCTTCCTTAATTTAAAATATTTAGAATAAAATGTGACCTCATGTACTTTATAAACCATTTTACTTACACTTAGAATATTGTTCTTTAAATCTTCAACAAACAAGACATTTATAGATTTATATTTTCCATTATCAAGGATAACTATTCCTTTGCTAATTATTTTGGCTAATGTATTATCTCCAAGGGTGACATTGCCACCTTTGAATTCCTTTAGAGAGAGAAATTTACTCTTATCTCCTGTCATATGATGTGAATATCCACTATCTACATACCAGTGACATTCTTGGGTTGAACATATAGATCTAGACCATAATTCTTCTTGCTTTTCTTTATTCCTTCTCCATACCTTTGTTCTTCGATCTCTATTTTTGATAATATATTCTTTTTTTCTTTGATTTTGAGGACTCAATGTACTAATTCTACAATCATGAGCTTTGTGCCAAAAATAAATGCACTTGAAGCATTCAACATGATCTAATAAGGGGGGAAATGAATTGTAATTTTTGACAACATTATTATTAAAACTTCTAGGATTATTGCTCACACAAACATTCTTTGAGATCTTATATGATCCCTTCTATCCCTCATATAGTCATTTCTTACATGGGCTTTGCAATCTATTTCCTTACGACCAAAATTATTCTAGAAGAAATTTTGGTACCCATATGAGAAGGGCCTTCTTTGGGGAATTTTTCTCCTAAATCCGCTTTGACTGTCTTTGTGAGGAAACTATGATGTCTGCTAATTATTTACTTCCTTTGTGGTGATAATCTCTTTCATTTGAAAATTGTATCTCTTAGTTCTTAGATTTATTTCTGGTGCTACTTGTATTGCTGATAGGGTCATGTCTTTGCTCATACTTGGATCCACTTTTGACTTTGTTTGCATTATTGTTAGATCCTTTGAGAACATTAGTAGAGATTTTAGATTCTTTTTTATGGCCACGACCTATTTTAATAGAGGGATATATCTGACAACTGGGAATATTATCTAATGTTTTTGTTCCTTTTACAAAATTTATGTTTAGATTTAACTAAGAATTTTTATTCTCTAGATCCTTTCTTAAGGATACAACCTCTGCTTCTAGATTCTCACAATTCCTTTCCTTTTCTTTCAATTGAATTATTACTATATCTTCTATTTTATTAACCTCTTATAGTTCTCTCTTTAAGAGGATGATCAATGCTTCATAAGAAATCATGATCTTTCTTCTAAAAATTTTGTAACAACTCCTAGTTCTTATTCTTGCCAATGAGTCTCTTTGTTTATTCTAGGGCACCTAGTAGATGTCCTTCAAGATATACCTCAACTTCATCTTCTTCCTTTGAGTCTAAAGCTACATTTTGATTTTCAATATCTTTAACATTCATGGCTAGGATATCTTCTTCATCATTACTTCCTTAATATTTTTCAAATAGACATCTTGAAGTAAAATGATCTATTTTGCTACAATTATGATAAAATAGTAGTTATTTTTGTGTTTTCCATATCTTATTTTCATGGATTTCACTTCTTTTACATCTAATTCAACTTCAGATCCATCATATAAGTTTGAATTTAATTTTTATTATCAACAACTTGAGCATTCATGGCTTTTTGTTTTTAGTTCCTCTTGAGGTAGATTGCACTTCTTCTTCCTCTGATAAATTGTTGGAGTAATCACAAACTTTGAACTCTCCTATCTCCTTTGAGTATTTGTAGTTTGAATCCTTTTGGGTTCACTTTTATATTTTCATTTCATAAGAATTGTGAATTTTATCTCCCTCATAGATGCTTTGCTGGTTATCCAACATTTCTTTTGTTATTTAATGATGAATCACTAGCAAGTGCTCAATTTATCATCTTTTTGGCACCCATCCAACACTTTTTTTCCTCTACTTTTTTCTGATTAAATCCCATTTACTCACTTTCCACCCACAAACACATGTTTTTGAAAAAGGTATAATTATCACCTCAATATTCCATTTTTATGCTTATTATCTTTGCATTATTGGGAAATTTGTTATCTGTTAGGTAGTCAAAAAACATGCCACAGATAACTGTCACTTGCTATAGAAGTATGTAAAAGCATCGCAACAGTTGTTCTACAAATTTTGTAGGTCAGTAGGACATGATGAGAATACTTGCAGGAGCTATTAATTGATGATGGATATAACTCCCGCCTATAAGGTTCAGGCCAAAATGTGGCCCCTTGACCAGAACATGGGAATAGTGCGGATAGGATTTCAGGGGAGCGGAAGAGGCCAAGGCGGAGGAGGACCTAGTAGAGGTCGAGGATAGTTGATTTTCTATAATTGCGGAGGGCCAAGACACTATGCCCATGATTGCACTAATCCAATGCATCCCTCATGCAAGTACTGCACACTATTTGATCATGAAAGAGAAGACTATCCTACACTGCTAGCTAGAATACGTGACAAAGGGGCGCTACCACCTCCACTGACTCAAAACCTATAGATGATGAGTTCTGAGCCACGTGAGGAAGATCCAAAGATAAATATAGTGCTTAGAAGTGGAATCGCGAGAGGAGATGACAAGGGGAAACAACTAGAAGACAATACATGGGTTCACAAAGCCTCGGAGAAGGAGGCTAAGTTCAATTTGGAGCACGCTCGTGAAGCATTCATGGAAGCCAAGAAGAGCTTAGTTAAGGCCTCCACCTTAGGAAGCAAGGATAAGGATGATCCATGGATCCCTCTATACCTGCAAATTTACTGGAAACCTGTATGAAGTTACTATGTGACAGTAAGGCTATAAAAGGGTTACAAGAACTCATCAATAGATGTGATGGAATTGTGTGAGGTGAGCCACGCATAGTATGAAAGATTGGCAAGCATAAAATAAGGACGGGACAGGAAATGAGATTCACCACGCAGATAGGAGAATATGAAATAGATCAGGTCATTTTGGACTTGGGGTCAGATGCGAATATCCTACGAAAATACACTTGGGAGTGAATGGGGAGACCTGCATTGCAATGGTCTCTGATTCAGCTAAGAATGACAAACCAGCAAAAAATCATCCCCATGGGGTGGCTGCAGGGGGTGACTTTGGATATTGAGGGAGAAAGTGCACTAGCTGACTTTGAAGTAATAGAGATAGTGGATGACAACAATCCCTATCCTCTGCTTTTAGGAATTGACTGGGCTAATGATATGAACGGGGTAATCAATCTGAAGAAGTGAAAGATGATCTTTGAGAAGAAATCGTTGCGCGTAATAGTACCCCTCGATCTTGCTGAAGGATCACGCTATACTGAACCTGTCCGTGATTACGATAGTGATGATGACCTAGATTGTATCTATAAGATAATAGCACGAGACCAATATTGGGTGAATCCCACTGCGTTTGGATGGGTTATCTGGGATTTCGGGAGTTCCAGCACTTTGGACTTCGATGAAGAAATAGAACGCTGGCAGAATCACTTACATGAAGTAACTATGCTGAATTGCAACATGATGACCTGGTCGCTATGATATGTGTTGTCAGAGGTAAGAAATATACCTACCTATGATGGTTTGAATGAGGTAAATATATTTTTGGATGCATTTGAAAGGGAGGTACCAGAAAAGCAACGCTTCTAGGCCTTGGATTGGGCATTGCATGCGATGCCTACAAGATGGTGGGGTATGCATAAGGGAAGCTTTGACGATTGGCATGAATGTAGGAGGATGATGAGAACATGATTTAGGAAGCCTAAGATGTGACTGACAGACAAATACGATGGGAAGAATGATATGTGCATGCATCTGGCCAAGTGGATACATGCTTACAGAGAAAATCCTGCCCCTGAGTGGATGCACCTATTTTGTCATAACCTCGATGTTATCCCAATGAATTGGTATATAGAAATAGAGCTCTGCCATGGGACAGGTGAATGGGATATCCTACGCAAAGGATTCATGATGACATTCAGTTTTGACGATGGGTTTGACAGTATTGATGAAGAGGTACAGGAGATAAAAGCAACAATATTTAGGATACCGTAGGATCCTTTAGACCTGATTCAGCCTAAATGGACTACTCAGCTGAGTCGCATGCTAGAATGTTATAACGTAACTACTAAAGAATAGGACGCAGATCTGTGAAAGATTAACATTCTAGAAATAGAAGGCCACCGCGCAGTTCAAGGACTACAGATTGAGAACCCTGACATAACCGTGCCAATGAAAACGAAGCAAATGAACATTGGTACGGAGGTAGAACAAAAATTCATGAAGATTGGAGACTACTGGGATGATGTGATGGTGGATAAGGTCGCTGAATTGATCCGCGAATACTAGGAATTTTCCCTACCAAGTTTACGGATCTAAAAGGAATAATCGGTGACCTAGGAATGATGAAGATCATGTTAAAGCCTAACGTGAAGCCAGTTAAGCAAAGGCCTTACTGTCTCAATCTGAAATACAAGGAGAAGGTTCACTTAGAACTAGACAAGATGCTAGTGGTAGGCATCATTGAACCTGTAGAAGAATTTGATTGGGTAAGCCCAATGGTGGTGCAAGAGAAGAAGTAGAAGGATGAGATAAGGATATGTGTTGATCTCAGAAAACTGAATGATGCTTGTGTGCATGATCCTTTCCCAACTTCGTTCACGGATGAAGTGTTAGACAATGTAGGTGGCCAGGAAGCATATTCCTTTATTGATCCATTCTTTGGGTACCACCAAATCAAAATCGCCCTAGAGGATAAGAGCAAGAAAACCTTCACGACTAAGTGGGGTTGTTTTTAATACATTATAATGCTGTTTGGATTGAAGAGTGCGCCTGCAATCGTTTCACGCATGGTTGTTGCAGAATTCAAGGAATTTATTCATAAGTTCTTGGAGGTATATTTTGATGATTGCACTGTATTTGGGTTGGTTAAGCGCCATGTAGAAAGCTTGTGCCTGATGCTAGATACCTTTTGCAGATACCAAATCGTGCTCAATCTTAAGAAGTGTCTATTTTGAGTTCCTTTTGGGAACCTATTAGGGCATGTGGTTTGCAGACAAGGATTGATCATAGACCCCATGAAGATCATGGTGATAATGAACTTGGAAGAACCGAGGAGTGTGAAACAGATGCACACTACTCTAAGACATATGGGATATTACATAAATTTTATCAAAAGTTATGCCCAGATCACCGCACCTATGGAAAAATTGCTAAAAAAGGATGTCATGTTAGACTGGAATGATGAATGTAAGAAGAGATTGGATATATTGAAAGAAAATATGGTTACCACACTGATTATAGTCTTCCTGAACTAGAAGAAAGAGTTCCATGTACATGTCGATGCGTCATGTATAGTGCTGGGAGCAGTACTAACACAGGCTGGTGGAGAAGGCTTCGCCCACCTATTACACAATAATTTGTCACTGGCATCATATCCCCTGACCTCGGATAAAGTCAGTCTCTGAGCGACATCTCTACTGTGTCATACATCAAATACATTTGTCCACTTCTTCCCACTCATTCAAGAAGATTAACAAGTGCTCTTTAATCTTGAATATTGACCCTTTTTAGCCATGTTTCTGCATCGTCGCAAGTAAACCTCATTCTTCCTGCAACGATTCTCTGTAATGAACTATAACATTGCGACGTCGTCACAGGGATACATTTGTTCCCTGCGATGGTCAAATTTTAGGTCTCTGCACAAGTCCTGAGATCTCTCTTGCAACGATGGCTCTGAATACAATGCTTCCTTGCAACGTCATCGATGAGCCTTGGTGTATGACTTGCGATGATCCAGATATGGCGAATTAGTTCAAACATAATGCTTCTGGGTGGTTCTAGAACTGGTTGTTGGGTCAAAAGAGTTTGCCTTTCGTCCTTTGGGATGGTGGTTCCACCTTTTGAGAAACCTCCCTTGAGGATAAGCTCCCTCTCCCTCATTTTATGGAGGCTCCTCCTCTTATAAAGTCACTCCCTATTGCTATGATCAACTAGTTTTTGCGATTGAGCAAATTAGCTAGCTTTGGTGTGAGTTTGATAGTTTGCAGTGTGAATTGATGATAGTCTAGCAATTGGTTGTGGATTGCCTTAGCCTTGTATTAGTGCTTTTGAGTGAGAGAGAGAGTTATCAACCTCTTGGGAGACCCTTTTGAGAGTGAACGATTGAAGAAACATACCGGCTGGACCCTTCGAAAAAGCTTGCGACAATAAGGCTTGGTTGTAAGCTTTTCTTTTATTCATTTTAATATAATCAATGGCAATTTCCTATGTCATGTGTAAACTATACTTGATAGCTTAAATAGATCATTGTTGTACTCTATTACATGTTTTGTTGTTCTCTTGTGTTGTTTCAGGTGAATCGCTCATCGAGGAGAAGGAAATGATAGCTGAAGCAGTGCAACGAAATCTCCATCGAACACCAGTTTGAGGTAGGCTATTTCAACAATGATTGTTTAAGGAAATTAGTTGTTGTTTTGTCTTGCTGTGAATAGACCCACTCTAGGGCTAGAGGGGTTTCCTCTGTTCATAGAGGGAACATTTCCTACATCACACCACCCTATTGCATTCACAAGCCACAGATTATCTAAAGCATAAAAGAACTATTCTACCACTAAACACGAGGGGCTAGCTATGGTGTACGCACTCCAAAAGTACCGACACTACTTGCTAGGAGGCCATTTTAAGATGTATACAGATCACTCCACGCTGAAGTACTTGGTCAATGAGCCTGTGTTGGGGGGAAAAATCTGTCGATGGCTCTTATTGTTCCAAGAGTACGATTTTGAAGCTGTTGTGAATCCAAGATGATTGAACGTGGGACTAGAGCACCTGTCCCGCATCGAAATAGGGGAGGGACCTACTAAATTGGAAGAAGGATTTCCTGATGCCTAGCTATTTGCAGTGTGTGTCACGGATGGTCATTTTGAGGATATAATACACTTCCTAACTATAGGAAAGACACTGGAAGGATACACTGTCTAGCAAAAGAAGGAATTAGTGGTGCACACGGTAGATTTCTCCGTAATTGATGGGCATCTGTACAAAATGGGTACTGATGAGATATTGTGATGGTATGTACCTTAGTTCGAGAGAAGCAACATCCTTGTGGATGCTCATGGGGGTGCCACGGGAGGACATAATGTAGGGAGAGAAACTGCGTAGAAGATTCTATGTGTAGGGTTGTGGTGGCCAACCCTTCATTAGGATCGAAAAGTATATTGCAAGGCGTGTGATGTATGCCAAAGAATGCGCACACCATTGTGGAGGGATGAAATGCCTTTAAACATGCAAATGATGTTGCAACCCTTTGAGAAGTGGGTGATAGATTTTGTAGGACCTATTTAGCCACAAAGGAAGACAGAAGCAAGGTACATTATCACTGCGATGGGGTACTTGACTCATTGGGCAGATGCACAACCGGTGAAGGATTGCATGGGTGTGACGGCCGTGAAGTTCCTATTTGAGCATGTACTAACACGATTTGGATGTCCAAGGATCTTGATGAGTGATCATGGTATGCACTTCTTGAATGAGATGATCAACACACTAGAGGAGGAATTTCAGGTATATGAATAGAAGAGCACACCTTATCACCCACAGGCGAATGAGAGAGTGGAGGCAGTCAACAAAGTGCTTGAAAATGCGTAACCAAGGTTTGCAATACTCAGTGAAGTGATTGGGACCTACGCATACCTGTATTATTGTGGGCTTATTGAACGACATGCAAGAGGTTGACGGGACAAACCCCTTTCAGGCTTGTCTATGGGGTGGAAGCTATAATTCCTATGGAATACACCATGCCTAGTCTATGCATAGCAATGCTCACAGGTATGATGGATCGCGGAGCCTTGGAAGAGAGGCTTGCGCAGTTGGATGAGCTCGAAGAAGAAATATTTTTGGCTGGATTTCACCAGTAGGTCCAAAAGCAACGCAAAAAGGCATGGCATTATTGACACATCAAGCTGTACAAAATTAAGGTAAATGATCTGGTTTTGCTGTATGATAGTAAGTTTGATAAATTTATAGGAAAATTTAGGATGCACTTGTTAGGGCCTTATGTTATTAAGGAGATTACCGACGGAGGAGCGGTACAGTTGGTCAAGTTAAATGGAGAACCCTTCCCAGGAAAGGTGAATAACAGTCGCTTGAAGCCATACACCGGTGGTCTAGCCATGTGACTAAATGAAAGTGGCATAGTCTTAGCACTCCAGGCAGCTTAAAGGAGGCATGAGATTATAAACTACACTGCCTGGGTGGGGGAGCAGCGTGATGGGAAGATGGTGCGAAGCAAGGATGTTTCATGGGTCTATGGCAACATAGAGGGAGCTATGCTACCCAGGGATAAATCTCGTAGGTCGGCTGAAAAGTGACTGTTAAAGTCATTTTTTATGAAAAGAAGACAGAAGTGAGGCCAAATGGAGTGGGTGACCAACATTTAAGACAAAACTTATGACTTAGATCCTTGAAAATCAGCCGTCAATCTAGCATTAATGAACTAATTATGGGGGGGGATGATCGGATTTGAATTCAAATTTCCCTATAAATTACAAGTGGCTGCCCAGTGAAAAACACTTGGCATTTTGAGTATTCATCATTTGAGCTCTCAAGCATATATGAATCATGAGAAATATGAGCTTCTGATAGTTTCTGGGGTATTTGTGACTTTTCCAGTGGACACATAGGAATTCTTGCTAAAGATCATGTATGCGCCCCTAGAAGTTATCAATACACAACAAGTAGTAGAGGAGCCAACTTAGGGAATGGAGTGAGAGGCTGAAGTAGCTACCCTGAAAGTAGCCGAAGTATTAGCGAAGGTCCCTAAATATTCGAGAACACTGAAACTGAAGCCAACCCCAACCAAGGGGACCATGAAATACAAGAAGGGAAAGCAACTTGCCATACTGATGCATGCATCACCAAGATGAAACCCACATCCCCATGGATGATGAGGATGTGGGAGTAGAAATAGAGGAGGTTGAAGCCCAGGATGCAGACCCTATTACACAGTTGTTGGAGTATGTCCCTCCACGCAAACCTAATTCCAAGGTCCCAAAGGACATTGATGAAAATAAGACACCCCCGCAAACCCATTTTCTACTTGATGAAATCACTTTTGACGGTCCACGTTTGCCACGGGTGCCAATTTTGAAGCTCGAAGACTAGGACTTGGTGGACCATGAGAAGTTCCTGCACCTAGAGGCCGAATAGTTGATGCACCACATCATAGACACAAATACGAGGATGACTTCACTAGATCCGTGGAAGTGGCTCAGAGGAGTAGAAAAGGTAGGATTACTCAACTTGCTCTGATGTCGCACTATCATCGCACCCTATGATAGTTTTGGTTTTCAAGAAGCTGTTGTGCTTAGTACATGATGGGTGTATGTGGCTGGAGGAGCTAATACACATCACCAATATGTTTATTCACCACATAAAGCGCCTGCTGTATACAAGCAAAAACCCAACTATGATCTTTGGCGGAAAGGGTGGTGAGATGGTGCTCGCAGAATCAATGAAAGAGAAGTTCAAACTGGTATAGAAGCCACATGGGTACATTGTCTCCAACATCTATGACCCGGCTGTGAAGGTGGCGATGTAGATCCTTGTAGGGAAGGTGATGCAGAAGTGTTGTGTTGATGAGGTACCAGCACCTGTCGTTGTGCTCGCACAACAGTGCGTTGAAGGAGTCGAGTATAACTGGTTTGACTAACTTCGCGGAGAGTTCTTGGAGAACTGTCACAAAGCACAAGAGTAAATTAAGATGTTCCACTATGTGTGGCTCTTGCTATCAATTGTGCTCATAGCATGGGAGCTACCAGTGGAGAGCCAATTCCCCTCGATCGCACCAGACCTTCCTGAAGCAGTGAAGTACGCTTCACTGTGGGTGACCAAGGACGTGGAGCACATTCGAGACAGTAAGATCTTCTAGATCTTGATGGAAATGAATATTAGGATGGCTATCAATCGCAAGCTACGATTTTCACCCATAGTAAATGCTAACATACAAAGCTATGTTGAGTTTAAGGTTGATTTCCATCGGATTTCGATTATGGCATGGAAGGACCCTGCACAGAAGTGGTACAATTTTTTGTACCTAGCCACAGATGATGTTATTGATGCGGTGTTGGATAAGTGGTCGATAGAGTGCCGTACCTCGATGAACTTGGTGGTGGGTGGAAGCAATTCCACTGCACAAAAGAAGAAGGAAGAGGCTAAACTGAAGATGGCGTAGCTAGTTGAAAAGAGGAAGAAGGAGGCCGTTGAGAAGGCCTAGGTAGAACAGATAGGAAAGGAAGCAGGAAAATAGATAGGTGGTGTAGAGTGGGGCTCTAGTAAAGGCACACAGTCACCTTCACCCGAAAATGAAAAGGAGGACACAGAGCAACACGATGCGAACCCTTGGGAGACATCTGACTACATTAAGCACCCGAGAGAGCTAGAAAAGGGAGGGTCCAGAAAGAAATCCAAGGCAACCAAGACCTCACTGGACCCCATCACATTGATGGAGGGAAACTTATATGACATCGGTGACACAGTTAGAGATGTCACTGTGAAATCCATCACACAATTTGAGAAGCAGCAGCAGGTCCTCCTAGGTGCCATCCAGACCAGGTTGCAGGAGTTGCAGACCTGGGCATCACAATCTGGTACACTGTACACATGCTTATTTATCAGAACATCAGAGGTTGCTGATATACTGCACATGAAGGTTTCCAGTGCGCTAGTGCTGCTAGATGGAGCACTGACTATAGAAAATGAGGTTGACAGGCCCACTATCAGCGCCTTGAAGGAAGTGGGATTGAACCTAGTAGTAATCTTGCGCGAAGCGCTCCACCTCTTGTAGGATGGAATCATTGTAGAGCTGAGGGCCCATGAGCACCACACCTTCTAGTTGATTAGTGAACACAAGATAAACAATGAGTAGATGGCCCTACAAAGAATGTTGCCATCAGCACTGAGGCCGAGGTGACTAGACAGAACAAGAAGATCATACAGGTCATGGAGGAGGCTTGTAGAATGGTCCCAAAATTGTCCATTCCAGAGGAGGAGCCAGTCGAGGTCTGCATCCACAAATTGGCCATAGGGGTGAATGACACTTGGACAAAGATGGCGCAGGTTCAGTTGGAGCTGAACCTGTAGATTACAGAGCTCTAGTTGAGGGCTCAGCCTTCAACACCATTGGAGGTAAAGGAATAGCAGACGACCACTGTCATAGAAGTAGTTGTGGTAGTGAAGAGTGCAATAGCAGATTGCACATAGTTTTTCGAACAATCGTTGGAGGTCCTCACCATCTTGTAAGAGGACCCAAGAATCTAGAGGCTAGAAATGGAGGCTCACAAACTCCTACAACGCTATGATGAAGTTAAGGGCATAGGGTGATTCTTCACACTGACAAAGAGGTTAGCCAAGCTGTAGGAAGCCAAGTAGTTGAAGGAATAGGTGGACACACCGTTGCACAAAGGAAGTAGTGTTAACGACACGATTAAAGTCCTGGCTGGAGGAAGCTTATGCAGTCAAAGGAAACATTGAAGTTAAGCTTGCGACTTTGAAAACGACACAAAAAAAACTTTAGGTTCAAAGTGTAGGGCAGTAACTGAGAAGATAATCGAAGATGTGAAGCAGGCAGTAGCTCAGTGCACAACCAAAGTTGCGGTCATCAGGGTCGAGCTGGACGGGCTTTGTGCAAAGATCTCCATGCCTATTGAGTGACTTGAGGGTGAGTCATGATGTTTGTTTTGGGGGCCTGTTGGGAGCAGGATCCCCCAAGGGCAGTTTTGGGGCTAAAAGCCCATGGATAAGTCAAATTTTTGTAATATTATTGTAAAGACTCCGCATTTTGTTGTCACACAGCGCGAAGGTGTAAGTTGTCACAAAGGGTAGTCTGCCCTTAGTTTTGTAAAGTAAAGTCAGTTGTAAGAGATCTACCCATGGTCTGCGGACGATGGGATTGTATAAAAAGAACTAAGATCTAAGTAGTTAAGGGGATGGAAGATGTAAGAGAGTCATATCTTTAGAGCAAGAAGTCTAAGTCTTGTGTTGTAGCATAGGTAGAGGCTCTACAGCTGAGTGCGTAGAGGCCTAGGGTAGAAGTCAGACCCCTACAACTGTGTGTGTGGGGTGGACGGAGTTTGTAAACACTTGGAAGATATTAATAAAAGGAGTTATTATGCAATTTCTGTGTCTTTGTTCTGTCAATGTGTTTGAATAATAAATATATATATATATATATTATATATATATATATATATATATATATATATATTATATATATAATATATATATATATAATATATTTAGGGATTTTCCTGTTGAAAATTATAACTAGGTCCGGTCTTCATAATTATCATTGTACTTCTGTCATTATGTATTTTATGTAAAAAGAAAAAATAAGAAAAAACAAATCTTATTATTATCATTTTATTATTTAAGCATGCTCTTCATGCTTCTAGGATTTTTTTGAGTCAAAGTCCTATTTGGACCTCTTGTAAAGAAAAAGGAAAAAGAAAAATTTAAAATGTAATTTGGGTTAACTCACCTCAAGAAGACAACTAAGTCAGCTCACCCAACAAATGTGTCTTTTCACATGTTAAAATAACTATATATTGGCATACATCCTTCCCCATTTTGTCAAGAAATTTGGTGGTTTTTGTGATGAATTCTAAGGAAGAGATGTATAAAGTTATGGGATTATATTCATGATAATTATTAGGAATTATTGACGCAATTGATTTGAAATAAATACAAGTTTCTTGGGATATAAAACTTGAATTCTATATGTAGATTTTCTATGGAAAATGACCTACGAGATTCCTATGAAAGAGAATCTAAAGCCAACATGAGTTTATGATGGAAGAAGACTTGAGATTCCTATGGTATACAAGTTGGAATTGATGCTTGTTTATATGAATGTGATTTATGACATTTCCTCTATTTTGGAGGGCCTGACTTCAATTATTGAAGGGTTGGAGTTCTCGAGTTTTTTTCATGGCTTTGGGTCTTGGATTTATTCCTTTTCTTCTAATTCTATAAGAAGATATTTTTTTGGGCTTCCTCGGGGAGGGTTTTTCTTTGGCTTGGAGACTATATCTTGTGTGCTTTTTGTTTTTGTGATCTTCATGCACTTTATGTTTTGGTAATTTCTTGATGAAGAAGATATAATAAAGTCTCACAAGTAATTATAAAGTAAGAGGAATCAACTGTAATCTACAAGTACATTGATTTCTCAACATGTTATTAGAGCTAAGGTTTTGGAAAATTATTTTGAAGATCACCCTTGTTGGAACAGTTGAAAATATCTCTACATGAGTTCCTCCATCAAAGGAAAGAAGAAGAAAATCCTAACATCTTAGAAGTAGCTCTCCTAGAAAGTCCTAACAAGTAAGTATTTTCTCTTTAGATATCAACGAATGACATACTTTAGAAGATACTGGAAAGTATTCTCTCCTCCAACAATTTTCAAAATTAGTCATCAATAGAAAAACAAAGAAAATTGATAAAATAATAAGAGACCAGATAAGTTTGTTTTATGATCTTATCTTTGTAGAAATATCCTAAATTTTAAGTTCAAATTCATATCTCTATGGAGATCTTAGTTCGAAGTCTAACTTTCCACTTCTCTATGGAAAAACGAAACCGTTATTTATGGAAGTACAAAAGAATGCAATTATTTAAGTAATGCAACAAAGATATGACTTCTTCTTTGTGGTGAATTATGAGGTGGAAAAATATCGAATTTTCTGAGGACATACTATCTAAGTTCATTTGACTACACACTATTTGAAGTTTTGTGGAAAGGGCACCTTGATTGAACTACTATAGAAATGCATCTTCATCAAGTTCTATAGTTACCATGGAAAAACATGATCCAAGTTCACTGGTAATTGGAAATTAAGGGCAAGCTAATTGATCTTCTATTCCATGACTTGTATTTTGTATACTTGATGCAAGTTTCCCGAGGTAAATATAGTTTATAAGTATATATATATATCTATATATTTATATTATATATATATATATTATATTATATATCTATTATATATATATTTGATGTATTTTCTTCTGTATTCTTTTACTATTATGAAATTTTATGATGAAGTTTCCAATTCTCTTTGAACTAAAATAACCTTGATCTAATGGTTATGAAACAATTCAAGAGGGCTTGATATCTATAAAAAGAAACTCATATGAATATTCTCTAGCATTGAAGACTCCTCCATGATACTGAAGCTCGATGACATTACATAAATCACATTTTATACACAACCTTATGGCTCAATTATAGTGGATCTTAAAGGCTTGTTATACACACACACACACACACATACACACACACACACACACACACACATACACACACACACACACACACACACACACACACACATACACACACACATATAGAGATGAATATTCTATAGCATTGAAGAATCCTCCATGATAATGAGGCTCGATGACATTACATAACTCACATTTGATACGCAATCTTATGGCTCGATTACAATGCCTATTAAAGGCTTGTATATAATCAAGCTATGGCTCACACCTTGTACACAACAATAGCTATGGCTTTCATAAATTCACAGAGGCTCGCATCACTTGTGGTCCATAAAAATGACATCTTCTATATACAATAGATCACATTTCCTAATGTTTGGATTTTTCTCTAGATATATGAAAAGTTTGGCAAGTCATGAATAACAAAGACTCTTATGATCACCAAGTTGCATAATTATGATATATGTCTTAGGATGATAATGATCCAATATAATTTTCAAGTAACCTTATGTACACCAATGAAAAATTGTGAAGTGTGACAAGCAGCCATGAGACTTCTTATCTACACATATAAGAAGGATGAATTTATCATGAAGCCAACCTGTTTAGAAGGAACCCAGTTTATCACTAGAATTCTAAGTACTTGGAGCACAAATGGACTAAAATAATTATGAAGTTCACCCCTCCATTACAAATATGAGAAGCAGTCCTACATGAAGTCAAATACATGTCAACTGATGCAACCAAGACAAAGATAACAACTCAATGAAGGTTCTTTATTTGGAGAAGTTGAGGCACACCTTTGTTAAAAGAAAAATTGGCACTTAACAATTGAAGATAAGGAAAAGGCCCAGATATTTACAAGAAATAGGTAAAGTGAGGTTGTTAAGGTATGTACTATTTTTTTATACCTTCCATTTGCTAGATTATGGTGATGGTCACTTGTAAGATAGTAAAAAGGGTATGCATAAATACAATTTAGAAACAATGACATATAAGATTGATGATATGATAATTTCCATTACATATGAAGGCTAGATCTAGAAAAGGCATGTCAATAGTATAATTAGGGTTTTGGTATGTCTTGATGACTGTAAATAATCTAGGGTTTGTATATCTTATAGTTTGTAATTTCTTGAAGATTTTTGGTATCTAGGGTTCATAAAACCTAGTTGAGACTTGGATTGGAAAACCCTAGAAAAGGAAACCCTAACTAATTGTTTCTATTATAAAATGAATTTAGATTTTAAGTTTGACAGGTATGACAACATAGAGACAAGGGTGGTGAACAAGTACCAGATTAAGAGGGAGCTATCCCTCTTCAAAAGGATAAGTACCCAAAATTTTGGTTATTACTATTGATATTTTTCCTTTTTGGTCTTTCATGGTATTCTAATAAAGGTTGTAGGTCAAGACTAGATTCATCTAAAACTTGATTAGCAGAAGGAAGAAGTAGAAAAATGTAAAGAACAATTTGAAGCTTGCATCAACGAATTCAATTGGAGGACAAGAAGTCAATTTATCTCAGATGAAAAGAGGGAGATGTATAGAACGTGATATTGAATATTGTTGATTGGTTTATTCTAGGAACACATTGATTGATGATTGAAAAGCTAATGAGCATGAATCATATCTACATTATCATATAAAGATATATCATGCAAAGGAATGGCTACCTCTCAAGGAGCAAGCAACAAGATTTTGAAGAATCACACATCTTAACAAAAAGCTATTCTGATTTAGAAACTTTGATGATACTAGGATATGGTTTGGCTTCTTGCAAATATTTATTGTAGAGGTATGTGAAGAGGCTAGAAAGTTAGCTTGATTGGTGATATTATACCAACTTCTATTTTATTCTATTTCAGAGCATATGGATTAAGTGGATGACACTGGTGATGGCTTGGAAAATTATAAATACTGGATATTGTTATGAAAATAGGGAAGGCATGTGCTATCAGTTGTGAGGAAGTTTGGCTCCTTGGAAATGAAAGACGAAAAATTTGATGATTAACAAAATCCAAGAATCTCTAAATTTAATACACTACACTAGAACATGGAAATAACGCCTAAAATAAAGCAAAAATTTAGCATTTTTTAGTTCATGAACTAGGCACCTTTCCTCACGCAAAAAATGGGTGCAACCAAGCATGTTTTGATTAGCACCAGATTTTGTGCCATAAATTTCTCTAGAAACAACATCAAAAATAGCGCCAGAAAAATAGAACCATAAAAAGTGGATCATCAATTACCTTGAGAAATGGAACAAGTAGTTGGAAGATAAACAAACAATCATGGAGTTGCAAACCATAAGGAAAAACAAGCAAGCAGCAAAAAGAAAGAAAGTTAAATTGGCACCCCACGAGCAAGAGATTGATGCTGACCGGGAATCTTGGCTAGAGTGGACGAATATGCACTTGGAGAAGCTTATTGAGAAAGCCAATAAGGATAAAAATATGTTGTGGCACATGGCTTATCACTATTTGGCACGAAACGAAATTTGCAAAAGGTGCCTAAAAGCCAAGTTGAAGAAGACTTTAAGGAGCAAGAAAGACTAAGATAAGCTCAATATATTTAATAAATCTTCATTGGCCCATCATAGTACTTGATGCAAATCACTCATGCCAAATTTCAAGAAATTTGGCAAAATTTTTGGCAATTTTGAATTTTTCAAGGAAAAAATAGGTTTTTCTAGCAAGTGCGTAGCGCCAACTGACACTCGCTTTTAATAGGGACCTCCTCTGGATGAAAACTTTGCATTTTTGGATTCCTCATGAAAATTTATGCATGTCCAGAAATTACTAGGAAATTTGGACAAGTTTTGGGTCACCAAAAGGGTCAAAAACACCTCAAAAATGCCCTCTTTGCCACTTTTTGGCCACATAGGAATCAGTGTTGGGAGAACTGATTTTTGGAGGGGAAAAATGGCACCAAATTCAAAAATGCCACTTTTCCTAGAAGGTAGACAAACATACCTTTCCAACAAGAAAACCTGGAGAAAATTTGGTGAAGGGGAAGGCCTCCAAATACAGTTGGAAAAAAGCGCTATGCACAGAAAAAGTGGCGCTACGCATAGGATGAAAAAGAGCCAATTTTGCTCAAAAACTCTGTTTTTCTTCTAGTTTTCCTTTTTCTCTCTTATGGTCAAATTCATGAGCTGACATGATGTAAATTGATGTAATATGATGTAAAAATGATAAAAAAAATTGACTTGATAAGGTAGATACATCAGTTGTAGGTGGTTTGGAGTTGAATGAATCAGTTTCCTAGGTTTTAGAGGCAAGTTGTTCCACTGCCTATTTTTGTGTTCCTAGTTTAGATATGGTTGAAACCACCCCCTTCTCATGGATTCGAGCCCTGATGGATAGAACAAGTGGTTTGGAGGTCTATATCATGTGTTCTTTTCAATGATTTTCAAAGGTTGGACCCTTATGAAAGCTTTGAGCATCATTGTACATTCATCTCTGCAGTTTAGCAAGGAAATAGACCAGGGTTTGTAGCATTTTGTGGGATTATTGTGGCAAGGTGATTTAGTATTATTTTTTCCTTCTGTGGTTCAAGTTATCATGTGTTTATGTGTACCATCATCTCTCTTTTTTCAGCATAACTGAATGAATCAAGTATAAGGGTGGAATTCATTGATGTTGTAGTGCTCTACCTTAGGATTTATTTGGTTTTACATGTTTTCAACTATTTGAAGAGGATTCCCAATACTTTCATGCCCTCTCCAAATCCTCACTAGTCTTACGACTTTCCATTTCACTTATTTCAAAATACTAAAGCATTTTCCTACCTCGCCCCGCAGAACCTCTGCAGGACTGAGTCCATTCCTCGGACCCAAAACTGCCTTTCACTTTTGATCCAGCAAACCAAACATAAAACTCAATCAAATTCCTATGAGCATATACCTAGCCTAAAATTAATCTTTACATCAATCAGCTCAAGCCTCGTTTGCTATATTTTCTTGAGATTGACAAGGAGAGAACCCTCTCCCGACCTAGTAGGGCTAGCTACCAGGTTAAGCGTGGTTTGACGTTACCCTAGACCTGCCTTTCTTAGCCTGAGGTAGATTTAGGCCCTAACAATGGTGTTGTTCTTTTCTTGTGACTTCGACGAGTTGTCTTGGGTAACTATATAGTGTGATTTTCATATCCATGATATTTTTTCATGTTTCTCTGAATAAAACACTCTCAAGGATTACTCATGAGATAGCAGGCGATAGATTGGTTGTTGCAATACCAATTACTTGGTGTTGTAACAATGAGCAACATCGTTGTTGCAACACCAGTTATTGTGTTGCTACAACACCTATTATGGACATAAACAATGCGTTGTTGTAAAAAATATTGGAAATGAAATTGATATAGTGTTGCAACTCCTTCAGGGGATCGTGTTATGACACCAACTCGACCATGTTGTGACACTTTTCAAGTGTCTAACATAGTGGTTATAGTTGTTACACTAGTTTAGGGTAATTGTTGCAACAACTCATACTAAAACACTTGTCTAGAGTCGATGTTGCAACAAATTACATTGCAACACCTTAACAAATTAGGTACAACCACACTTTAATCCAAATACAAATCAAAGAACTAACATGATTGACATCACCAACCTAGAAATTTTTGACTAATTCATGGTAAGCACTAAAGGGTATGAATTTTCTTAGATAATGAATGACATTAAATTGGCACGATTGCAATTACCTTGGAATTATTTACACACATCACCCACCACAAATTACCCTAATTCTCCCTTATTTCCAAAATTTATGACACCATCCTCGCCATTAAAACCATGATTACATCGCCTTAATCAAAAAATCCCCCTAGCATTCTTTTCATACCATATTACAATCTATATATCTTATAAAATTGAGCAAGAATCATGAGTGGCATGTTGAATCACTAAGAACCCTCTAAGGCACTCCTCTAACAAGACTACAACCATATTTAGACTCTCTTCCAGAATGTGGGATGGATTGAGTATGTTGAGAGACTACAAGGACATGATGAAAAAATTGTACTTGGGCTCACCTTAAATTTGTAAAATGATAGGACAATGGTTCGAGGGACATTAGTGCTAGTGAATTAGAAAACCATGTCCAACATATATAAACTTTGTGGGTTGGGGAGTGATGGTACTCCTAGAGGAATCCATGACTATAACAATGGAGGAATTCTTGGAGCCATATGGAGTGATGGCGAAAAAAGGTAGTAAAGTTTATAAGAGATCCCTACCACCGCCATGGGATGGTGTAACCATTTTCATATATATGTACATGTGAGGGATTCCATGAGATTGTGTTTTACAACCACTTGAAGTTGTTGGATTATCTGAGGCACCAAAGAAGGATAAACATGTCCATTTTCATATGGAGGACACTAGAAAAGATGGCCACTAGCATTAAAATGACATGTAAATTGTAACACCCTCCTCCCACATCTACCCAAGTAACCAGCCAACCGGGTAAACATGTCACTAGAAGTTACTATGACATTATTCAACCTCCTAAGTCACATTAAGGAAGTGGAATTGACAGAAACACACCATATATACCTTCCACATCAGCAACAAGACTCTCAAGAACCATCCCATCCTCTCTGGTAACCAGCCCCTAGTCCCATTGAGTTTTTAAGGTATTAAACCTCTAGATGATCCCATGCTATGGGCATACCAGCATCTAGAGAGATTTGGATGCTCGCACAACATGGCATGCCAGCATCAAGGGACTATTTTTCTCATTTTTGTGTCAACGTCCTTGGGATTTTAGCCACTTTTTCAGGCCCAAAGCCCAGGTTACTACCCAAAATTGGATGACACCTTCAGAAATGAAAGGTAACAAGGGAATGATGATACAAATACAACTAATTAAACAAGCCTTTGATTGGACCCCTATTATCCAAGATAGGCATTTCTTCAAACATATCACACATATGTAATCTATAGGTGTAAACAATAGACCTAAGCATAGGGGTATCATACTTATCTAAGATCCACTATGAGGCATTGTTTCCTTATCACTTTAGCTACATTGTCATCTATTAGGCCATAGGTATATTGTTCATTCAATTAAAAGTAAAAATATGATGAGAGCCATATATAGCCACTTTCATAATACATGTTCATAACTAGCATAATACCAATAAAATTACCAAGGAAAAAAAACCATATAATACACATATAAACCAGTATAAAAATCATGAGATAACAAGGAGAAATAATCTCATGTTAATGATGCAAAATCCAACCTAGTATGGGACTACCACATTCCACACGACTGTAGACATGGCTGAGCCAAATCTCTCTTCAGCCAGTCACCCCCGTGCCATAGTCCAAGAATGAATGTAGGATCTGATAAAACACATCAATGAAAACCATCAAGGGCTTCCAGAGGCCAAACCACCTCAACCCAAAAAATAGTGATTCCACCTCATGGTTGGAAATCACAAACCCATCATTAGATTGGTCTCTATCCAAGCCCTCCGAGCTCTAGAGAGATTGTTCCAACCCGACTTCCAAGACTAGTAACTCAACCCATGGTTACTACCACACTTTAGAGCATTTTTCCAACCAAGGCTCCAAGAGTAGTAACTCAACCCATAACTTTTCTGGGCTTCCAAAGCATTTGTCCAACCAAGGCTTCAAGGACTATTAACTCAACCCACCAAGGGCTTCCATAGCATCTGTCCAACCAGGTCTCCGAGGACTAGTAACTCAACCCAAGTTGAGGAAACGTGAGAACCAACAAGAAAACAAAGAAAAATGAACCCACAACACCATGACTATCTAATAAATGGCAACACTAGGAAAAGCGATTGTCAATCCAGGCAATCCTCCATGCCAATGACAAATCAGGACTAATAAACCACATGCATATGCCATGCATTCGAAAATTAGTGAGGAAAAAATTCATGCAACTTGCTACCTACAAGAAAAACCCAATGTAGTTTTTGATCTCGATGTCCTCTTGCACTTTCCTTCTCTTAATTTTCCTTCTTGCTCCAAAAATCCAAGTATGCCACACTCTCTAAGAGTGCTCCACAAAAAATCTAAGTTTCTAAGAGTATGAGAGAGAGATAACAGAGAGAGAGCTCAAAAACTGAATTGACCAAGCTTGCACTAATAATATCTACCCATTGATCCTCAAAAGCCATTTTAATAATGAGGCCTCTATTTTCTTCATTTTCCATTATTTTCCTTCATTTTCCTCCTCACATGTAACCTACGACCTTTCACCTTCCTTTTCTCCTAATTTCCATTATTTTCATAAATAAAATGCAAATAAATGCCTCATGCCTTTCCAAAGCCTTTGCCATTGCCTTTACCTATTTCCTTTAGCCATAGTAACCAAAATGAACACCCAATAGGATGTTTTTCCCATCATTGAACTTGAAAAACGTGTCCCATGGTGTGGCCTTATATCGTTTTACATGGATTTTTAACGAGGGTTATTACAAAACCCTCCCCCTTGGGGGAAAACCATCCTCGGTGTTCAATGACACCTATAACCAACAGGATTGCTGGAAAAAAATATACTTCCCATGGAGCTTTATAACACAGCTTGTTGTAGTATTTACAATGACCACTGTTGAAACATGACAATCATACTGTTTGTTGGAGATTTATAACACATCTCATTATGGTATTTACAATAACAACCACATATACACACCTACACATTTGCATCAACTAGCAAATAACCATATTGCCTATGGAGCTTTATAAATCCATATTGATATAATATTTGCAATAATATACACATACACATGTATGTACATTTTCTCAACCAACAAATAAAAGGATATGAAGCTTGCATCCACAATAACGGAATCAAGAGGCTCACACCTCCACCCTCAAAGTAATAACAGGATTCACCTCCTTCCCAAGAAGTCCAAAATCCACTGCAAGGTCAAATCTGCATCTAATGTCTAACACTATAATCCTGTGCCACTTGTCCTCTCAGTGAAAATTATCTACTCATTGTTCTAGAGCACACTCCCAATGTGCATATGATTCCATCTGGAAATACTAATGACCAAAACATATCCATCCTCATCCTTCCCTTCTCTCTTACACAATCCCTTAGGTAATCTGGCCACCCCCTACCATGCAGTCACATAACTTCCAAGTTCCACTGGCACCCCCATCCTAGGCAGCCCATCCCTTGGCAAGGCTTCCTCACATTGGAAGGTCAAACAACCAAGGCATATACCTTCCTCAAAACCATCATACTAATCATAACATGCTCATGGAAATCAATGGACACTATTGGGTATCAGTGTCCCATGATGGACCTGCTCCTGGATGCTTTACCATCATACTGCTGCATTTTCCAATTCATTTTGTTGTTGCTAATTCACACAGTCAATTTCAACCACCCAACCGGGCATTTCATGCTTTCTTGTACCAAGCACATAATTTCCATTAGATTCAAAATAAATTGAAATAACTTCAAATCTTACCTCATTGGTGGCCCGTCAACAAGGTACACCTTCAATTTTGTTCACTTCTTGTCATAACAATTCAATCTAGCATCTTTGACCAAATCATCATGTATAAACATGTCACATCAGGTTAGTTCAAAACACAACCACCATAGGTCAAAATTGAAAATCATATGTAACCATCATAAACCAGAATCATATATCACATGTAATCATCATAGACTAAATCATAAATTGCATGCTTAATAAAACTAAAATAAAATAATGATACTTATCCTTTAATCATCCCTTAGCTTCTACCTTGTCCTTATTCAATATGCACAGTGGATCGGTTGCCACACCTAGAAAACACCCAATGCCTTATCCTCAACCATGTGCACATACACATAGCATGCATCAAATGCATACAACCACACATGACATACAACACCATGCAATACATGAACCTACACCTAACATACAACTCATACACCTACGCCCAGTGTGCGACACATACATACACATACACCCAATGTACACCACAACATAATACATACATCTACACCCGATGTACACACAACACAATACACACTCCTACATCTAATGTACACCCCCACAAAATACATATATGTACATAGAGTACAACATAATGAATACATTTGTCATGATACCATGACTACACAATGCACATACATAGTACTGCATGCCTACAACACAACATGTACGACACACACAATACCACATGTACACCAGCACCATATGTACAACACATACACAATACCACCTATACAAAGTACCACCTACATAATGTGTGCACAACATCACATGTACACAAAACCACCTCCACAATGTGTACACAATGTCATATGTACATCGTACCAATTGTACAACATGTATACAATTCCAGACATACACAGCACCACATGCACCACATGTAAGTGACACCACATGTACACAACACCACCTGCACAACGCACCATATGTACAATATGTACACAACGACACATGCTCACAACACAACTTGTACAATCATGTACACAACATCGTATGTACATAGCACCACATGTACATCATGCACACAACACCATATGTACATAGCACTACATATACAACATCTACATAGAACCCTATGTACACAACACTGCACATCCAACATGCACACAACACCATATGCATACAACACTACATATCCATCATGTGCGAAGTACAATACAACACCATGTATCCAACATGTATATAGAACCATCTATACCCATCACTGCATATGCAATATTCACATGACACTATCTATACCACCATGTACATAACATTGCTTAAGCAACATGTACACACACTATATATGCACAACACCACATGCACACATAATCACAGATGCAACATGTATAACCTATACTACATATGCACAAGAGTAGTACCACACATCCAAAACCACACTGTCTCTACCAAGAAACCTTGCTTCCAACTTCTTATCCATGTTTGTCCTAACATGTTGCAAACCAAACTGCTTTCATTTCATTGATGTATCCCTCAGTATAGCCTGCCAATAACATAGATATAATATAATCACATAATATCAACTCATCACCACATGATACTAACCTCATAGATTTGTCAGAGCTACTCCTTCCAATTAAGTCCTCGTAAGACCAGGAACCTCTTCATGCCATTCAGCTACCTAAGAAATCATTCTTCCACAAGAATTATCCTTGATGACCCTGTCGGAAAGTGAC
Organism: Pinus taeda; assembly: GCA_000404065.3. NCBI lineage: Eukaryota > Viridiplantae > Streptophyta > Pinopsida > Pinales > Pinaceae > Pinus > Pinus taeda. Next base: position 76,172 of record APFE030527449.1, read on the forward strand.
ATAGATACATGGATACATACAAACATATACATAAACATTAGCATAAACAATCATGATCCTATCATACAACAATATGCATACATACACATATATACATATAAGCATCAACATAAAATGATAATGATCTAGTCAACCAATGACATACCTACATACATAAAACATTAGCATAAAATAATCATGATCCATGATGACCCTGTCATACATGACATACATATATACATGTATACACATATAGACATCAACATAATCATGATCACAACGTAATTACTATATATCATAATTTCAAGGTTAAGAGAACTCCCTTTGTGCATGCAACACATGTGCCACATCGAGAATAGTAGTTCCCAACATAGCCAAGGCATATGAGGCCTCAAATCCATTTAGTTCACCTTACTTGTTACCTTTCCCATGATTGTCTCGTCATATTCTATTTACACCAATGGACTTGACCATTCCAACTATCTGTCATACTCTTACCTTCAACTTCCTTTATACATGCACCAAATTCATCTGAGTCTTACACTGCCTACTTGATTTCATTTAGCTCTCCCCGAGTTCCACTAACTTTACTCTTTCCCAATCAATTCCTGAGACTCAAAACTTAAAAGGCAAGCAAAAGAAACAAACAAGAAGAAAATGATGAAACCAATAACAATACGACACCATATGCATACAATACGACACCACAAACAAACACCATGACTCAATCCCCATGGTTCATAGTGCTACCAATGGAAATCTCAACTTGAGTTTTTTAATATTTCATGGCAATTTCTTTGCCATGCAATCCCTTGCATCATATTTCCATGAATGCATAATTGTAAGTGCATAAATAAACATAACAACATACAAGTTACCTTACCTTATTGTGCCAAGCACATTTTCTTGTAACTAAACACATCCATGCCATCTCTCAAGGGGATCCAATTCCTTTAACGAATCCATCCTTAACTGGAAACTAGCTAATATACCTGTCAAATACATGTTCATGATTATAACACATATCCACATAATGTTAGACAAAATCAAGGTTAAGAATACTTCCTGTATGCAAAGCACTCATTCATTTGGAATTAGGTTTTCCAAACATAGCTAAATGAAGTCTTCCCCAATTCCTTTCTTTTACCTTTTTACTTTGTTGGAATCGAGTCTTACTATGTGTTATCATGTCATCCAACTGTTAGTTATATAAAAAAAACAATTGTTAGCTTGTCACGCTAATACCAAGCATGTTACCTAACAACTATTTACACATGTCAGCCACATGTTCCAAATATCAATATAGTCATATATATCAATTTGAAATCAACCTTTACCAAGACAAACAATCATGTCATAATCCATAGTCAACTCATATTCATTAGACATAATGCTACAACTACTAGTACACTCAAGTACATATCAATTGTCTGAACACATGTGTTAGTACAATCATCTTAAAACAATATCATTTGAACACATACTCATATTATGCAATTCATCAAACATTCAAACAAATTGCAAACATACCATGTCAAATAAAACAAATAGATGACATAATCAAACAGTCAAGCACCAAATATATGAAACACGGAAAATCATACCTTAATGTATCTCAGGCGAGGCTCTTATCTACACAACCAATATAGTTAGCATGGTATAACTTCACTACACATCAACTCAAACACAAATAAGATCATGATATCCATAACAGTAACTAACTACCATGTTCACATCATAATCTCATAAACATTTATCATTCATGCATAACAATCACGTATGTACGATCAATCTACATTAGTATGACATAATATCACAACATGTTAACTCATACCTGAATCTACTAACCTTAACCATTTGCATAGAATTATCCAAATTATTATGATATGTATAACATCAATAACTTAATGTAATAACCATAATTATCAAGTTACTAGCATATAACAACAACAAGGTATATATCATGCTCATCAAAAAGATATAACCTAATCATCAAGTTAAATATCATATAACAACAACAAACTAACCTATAACATTCTAATCAACAACATATAGTGTAATCGTCAAGTTATCTAACCTAAGACAACAATAGAAATACATACCACCATAGGTTACTATCATTCATGACTAACCACACATGTGCACATGACTACACTAATCAATTAACATCTATCATGTATGTAACCATAACATCAATAAGATGAAAGGCATACACATAACCATAATTCATATTGCAATACTTAACCTACATATAAGCATGCCCAACATACAAACATGTACGACGACATGCTCTTGCCTCAAGGTCCAATGTTGAAACTTCACTTTGATGATTTGCATCTCCTACTCTAACTCAGCCAACACTTTAGCATCATAACATACCAATATCATCATGATGACCTAATTTCATACAATGACCTCAATGCATGTTTTAGCTACTATACATGCATAACTATAACCATGACAATGCATGCATAATAACATATGGATACTGACATGCATAACAAATGCATATATAACCATACACTCATGATGACACATCCCACAACAACACCATCAACCTTCACATGGCGACATCGCCACAACCATGATCAACACCATGCGAATGCAAAAAGCACATGGACACAAGCATAATAAACACATATGCAACCGACATGAATGCATGACCAACACACAACCCATCCAGTCTAAGGGTTGAACCATGCTCTGATACCACTTTGTACAACCCTCCTCCCACATCTACCCAAGTAACCGGCCAACCAAGGTAAACATGTGATGAGAAGTTATTATGACATGATTCGACCTCCTAAGTAACGTTAAGGAAGTGGAATTGATGGAAACACACCATAAAAACCTTCCACATCAGCAATAGGACTCTTGAGAACCATCCAAACCTCTCTGGTAAATAGCCCCTATGTCCCACTAATTTTTTAATCTATTAAACCTTTGGACACTCCCATGCTATGGGAATTCCAGTGTCCAAAGAGCTTTGGATGATCCCACAGCATGGCATGCTAGTGTGCAGGGACTATTTTCGCAGTGTTGTGCCAACATCCCCAGGATTTGAGACACTTTTTCAAGCCCAGAGCCCAATTCACTTCCCAGTATTGGATGACACCTTCAGAACATAAATATAATAAGGGAATTATGATACAAATACAATTACTTAAATAATCCCTCGACTGGACCCCTACTAGCCATGACAGGAATTTCGTCAAACATATCACAAATATGTAATCTATAGGTGTAAACAACATATATAAGCATAGGGGTATCTTACTTATATGAGATTCTCTATGAGGCATTGCTTCCTTATCACTTAAGCTACATTTTCATCTATTAGGCCATAGGCATATTGTTCTTTCAATTACAAGTAAAAATATGACGAGAGCCATACATAGCCACTTTCATAATACATGTTCATAACTAGCTTAATATCAATGGAAATACCAAGGAAAAAATAGCCATATAATCCAAATATAAACCAGTATAATAATCATGAGATAACAAGGAGAAATAACCTCATATTAATGATGAAAAATCCAACCTGGTATGGGACTACCACATTCCACATGAATGTAAACATGCCTAAGCCAAATATCTCTTCAACCGATCACCCCCATGCCATATTCCAAGCATGAATGTAATATCTCATAAAACACTTGAATCAAAACCATCCAGGGCTTCCAGAGGCCAAACCACCTCAACCCATCAAACAATGATTCCACCTCATTGTCAGACATCACAAACCATTATCAAATTTGTCTCTACCCAAAGCTTCCAGGGATCAAGAGCATTTGTTCCAACCTAGCTTCCAATACTAGTAACTCAATCCACATCTTTTCTGGGCTTCGAGAGTGTTTGTCCAACTAGGGCTGCTAGGACCAGTAACTCAACCCACCAAGGGCTTCCAAAGCATTTTTCCAACCAAGGCTTCTATGACTAATAACTCAACCCAAGCTAAGGAAACATGAGAACTAACCAGAAAATAAAGAAAAATGAACCCACAACACCATGGCTATCTATGAAATGGAAAGGCTAGGCAAATCCACTGTCAATCCAACAAATCCTCCATGCCAGTGATAGATCATGACCAATAAACCACATGCATATGTCATGCATGCCAAAACTAGTGAGGAAAACATACATGCATCTCGGTATCTACAAGGAAAAATTGTTGTAGATGTTGATCCCAATGTCCTCTTGTGATTTCCTGCTCTTCCTTTGTCTTCTTGCTCCAAAACTCCAAGTATGCCACACTCTTTGAGAGTGCTCCAAGAAAAATTTAAGTGTCCAAGACTATGAGACAGAGAGAATAAAGAAAGAGCTCCAAAACTGAACTGACCAATATTACACTAATCAAGCCTGCCCACTAATCCTCATAAGGCTTTTTATTAATGAGGTCTCTATTTTCTTCATTTTCCATTATTTTCCTCCTCACATGAAACCTATGACCTTTCACCTTCTTTTTCTTCTAATTTCCATTATTTTCATAAATAAATTTCCAATAAATGCCTCATGCATTTCCAAAGCCTTTTCCATTGCCTTTACGAATTTCCTTTAGCGATAATAACTGAAATGAACACCCACTAGGATGTTTTGTGCACCATTCAGCTTGGAATACGTGTCCCATGACTATGGCCTTATATATTTTTACATGGATTTTAAACAGGATTGCTACATCAACCTAATGACTCCATGTCAAATCATTATCCCATTAAATTATTGGTGGTTCATGTGCTCCAAAATGAAACCCAAACCTATGATGACTTGATGAGGAGACTTGAGTCCAATTCCAAGTTGCAATGCTTGAAGAGGAATTTGAAGAAAGAATTGCAACACCAAAAGCATCATTGACTACAACACCTGAAGAACTGGTGTCAGGGGTAGCAACCACAACATCCACGACTATTGTAGCATGAAAAGTTTCCATCACATAGGTTACTACCACAAAACCTGGGGCATCCATAGAGCCACAATAGTTGCGTTTAATTTCCATTATCTTGGATCTAGGTTAGAATATTCAAATCTCCGACACTACCAAACTAAGAATCTCAACCAGAACTACTTTGCACAGTGGAAAAATATAAAGCGATAAATCACATATGCACAAGTGTACACAATTTTTAACAAAATTGTACAACGACAACCCAATCTTCATTATATTAAACCAAATCAAAATAATACAACAACCTATGGTATATAAGATACAATGACAAACTTCGTTGTGTCGTATCTTGTCCTGTCAGTCCTTCGCTCCCATACTACTAACTAATTGTCCATTAGTCCTTCAAATGAAAACACATCGAGACTCCAAGAGGGCCACCACCTAACACTACTGCAACTCACTTTTGTTGCATGCACAGGGCTGATCCAATCTTCTCCCTAGGCTGGCCAATTCTTGAGCTCCAATCTGGCAGGATAGCAGTCACTTGTGTCCATCAAAGTGCTGCACTTTCGAAACCAATCTTCACCCAACCTTTAGCTCTTCTTCGTCACTTGAAGATAGCATTCCTAAGGCTAATTTGGGTAGCCAACACACTTCCCTCTACTAGACCAATGGCACCCAATTCTTCACTACAATATCTACTCCAATTAAGGATCTCGATCACCCAATCAAGCCTCCAAATTGGATCCCATAGGATGCTAGTCAAACTGATCCAAAATTGGTCAAATAAATGACCCAAAACAAGTAACTAATGGAGAAGAATATATATTTCTACACTTTTGTTCATGGGAAGTGTTCTGGTCATTGGTTAGGCTCCCACTGTAACCTACAACAACTAAGCAATCATGCCCAAAACACACCTTAAATTATGTGGCCTCCTCCCTTCTCCAAGTTAAGTGACCTCGTTGTTTGAGGAGGCACCTACAACTCCTTGTATAGGGTTGTTTAACCCTAAAAATAGTACCTATAAGCCTACAACCTAATCACAATAGATTCATCCCTTACTCAAGCTGTTTCAGGAGGATATCCATGCATTGTCCAGCTCAGAACAATCCCTCATTATTGCGGCCCTCCAACAAGGTACCTCGTCCTTCCTTCCAACACGCGGTCACCTAAATTTGGCCTCCAAACGTCCCTTCAAACCCTCACTGGCATTTCCTCCTTACTGTGGCCATCAACTGAAGTATTCCCTCTCCTCTACGATCTTCTCTCTTGTATTGTGTTGAAAAAATGGATGAGGAATAATGACTCATCTCACATCCTATAAATACACAATCGAAGGGCTACCTCCATCATCATTCTAGGGTCTTGTACAACTATCACAAGGATAAATAAAATTAAGCCTACCTTGACTCCTCATGTGCAAACCCACATTTAGACTTCAAAAACTCACAACTTTGTTTCTAGAGCTCCGATTTGAGTGATATTTGAAGCATTGGAATCAACAAGCCAAACTCTATCACCTCAAATTTTCTCATGCTCAAATTCTTCATGGTTTTGGCCCAAATCCTAATGGATGCAAAACCCCTACTTTGGGTTCCAATCCCACAATTGACTCTTGTGCCGCTTTTCCCTCCAAACCCCGAACCCTAGGGCTTGGATTACCTCCCAAGCTACTAAAAAATAAACAAGTTGGAGAAATATTCTTGGGATAGCCATGAAAATTATCTCAAAATTATTGGGGGTCTTCCTCTGACCAAAAGGCTCTAGTGCATGACCAAGATACCCTCTCATGTGGCTATACCTGAAAGGAGGACTAGGCATTCAAAAAAGCAAGACTTAGCCCAACCATTTCCATCAAAGCAAGAATAATTCATATAAATCCTTGTTAACGCACAAGAACCAACAAATAAAATGGAGGGAAGTATGGAAAAAGAAGCAACAAAAATCATTATTGATAAACAAGAAGCAACAAGCATAGTGGAAGGAGGAGTGACATCCCTTGTTAACACAAAAGAACTAGTAGGGGCATCATTGGAAGAATAAATTGGTATCCCTAGTTACACATAATAACTAGCAAGGATGGTAGAAGAATAAAGTGACAACTCTACTGATACACAAAAATTAGTAGGGTTATGACATCCTTGTTGATAAAAAAGAACCAAAAGGGATGGCGGTAAAAGAAGTTGGAACCCTTTCTAACACATAAGAACTAGTAAGGGAAAGGGAAAAATAAATTGAATCCCCCAGTGACACACAAGAACCAGTGGGGGAGGGTTTGCAAGAAGGCTCTAATGAGAAGAATATGCAGAGAATAAATGTTACAACACAAAAAGGGGTAGACCTATAGCACAAAGTTGCAAATAAACAAATCATTGTTGCTAAACAAGCCCTAAAAAAAGAATAAAAGGCCAAGAGAAAGCATAAACCTATAGGTACACATTCCTTTACCCTTTCAAATTCATTTCTCATTAATCTCGTTCTAATATATATTCTAACTAAATATTCCTCCTACGTTTTTTTCTTCTTGCTCTGTGGTTTTTAATACTTGGTGTCGTTCTTTCTATTTATTTTATTTATTATTCATTATCTTATTTATTTTTATTTATTTTTCACCAACCTTTACTAGCTTGTTCCTATATTATTTATTTTTATTTTATTTTTTTTATGTTTTTTTTTTTTCAACTAACTTTTACTTACTAGCTACGTCTATATCTTTTATTTATTTTATTTTATTCTTATGTTATTATTTTTTTTTGTTTTTTTTTTTTTTATTATTTTTATTTTTATTTTTATTTTTTTATTTTTATTTTGTATTTTATTATTTTTTATTTTTATTTTTAATCTCGTTCTAATATATATTCTAACTAACTATTATCTTAAAATATACCCTATATATATTGTTATTAAAAGAAATGCCTTCCTATAACTGAATATTTCTAATAACTTATAATTTTAATTATTAAATAATACCTTTTTTCTAAACTATTAAAGGCAGCACCTATAAAATTAATTTATTTATAATAATTTTTTATACATATTTTAAAGGCATGGTCACTGAATATAACTTTGACTTTTTGACTCTGGTCCCTAAGTCAAAATTAGTCGTTGGATAACTGTTGGAGGCTCTGCTCAGACTATTTATCATGCAAAGCTAGATCTGTTTCTTCAACTTGTCCTGACGATGAACCACACTGGTTGGTTCAAAACGTGTTGACAAAGGTCTTTCTACATGTGATTTACGCCGAAGTTCTTATTACAACTATTAAGAAATAAGATGTTGGAAAGAAACAATAAGGAGATGCAACACAAGGCTAGGACCCTAGAAGCTAAACTAAAATCCATACAATATTTTTAGTGGTTACATTTCTTTGCTTAGGTAGCATGGATCCTAGATGAAAATGAACCAACAATGATCCATAAATTGTCTTGGATATTCCACTAGACAATTCATTACAATAGACCTACAAAAATATATTTGAAATCTACATTATGAGGGTTTATTTCTCCTTAGATTTATGGATATGATAATTAATATTTATTGCATATGCATGCAAATTATAATTATCTATAAAATAGATAACAAAATAAAAACTCACAAACCACAACTAACACAAGATATATCCAAGGAAACCCTTTCGGTAGAAAATCTAGCCAGAAGGTGAGCTGACTTTGCTATCCTTCTCTAAATAGAAATGGATGAAAATACAAAGAAGACATATGCCTTCTGAGGCTACTATAATGCACAAATCCTCTCTATTTTCTCTCTCCCTATCCCCCTTGTCTACTCTACTCATATATGGAATGAAATGCACTCGAAATGAATGAAACCGCTTTTCCTCCTAGTGCTCGGTTATAACACAACCAGATAGCCTTCTAGTGGTTAAGTTAGACTCCTTAAAAATATTAACTAGAGTTACAGTATTGACTCTTCTAGAGGATTCATCATGATCACGTTGCTAGCCCCTTTTACATGAGTAATATAAGCTGCTTGCCATCCTTTGGAATTATGGTGGTCAAAATAGGAAGGTCAACTTCTAAGTGGCATAACTTTTGCATATGAACTCTGATTGGGGTGAATCTTACACCATTGGAAAGGTATTTGTGTGTAGAATGGAAAACAAGGTGCATGCTAAATAAGTAAAGTTTTACCCCCAAAAAAATATATTTAATGCATCAAAGTGCTCCTAGAAGGTTTCAGACCCCAATTTGCCAAACTGGGTACCACTGGTAAAAATGGTCCTGTGAGTCGATTCCTCCACTATTTCCACCATGAAAGCATCGATATGGATGAAAAAAAATATAATGATCCAATACAAATCAAACACTTAGAGAAGAGGATCCAATCCAAGGAGAAAGCCCACATTTAGGAAGTGGTTATCCAAATAGAAGAAGACAAATGTGAGCAACAACCCAAACAAAGGCAAAGATGAGACATGAAAAATTTGTTTAAGTAGATATTCAAGATGCATGGGAAAAATCCAATGATGATAGTGGGAAAAATATGATGGAACACTACGAGGAAGGTTGTTTCCAATTAAGGAGCATCATCAAGATGTTAGAATCCTCAAGGATAAGTGGGAATAAAACATAGAGGTTCATAGAGCTAAATGAGACCATTGGAAGAAAGAAATGAAAGAAGAAGTGGAGAAAACTTCAAGCTCCAAAGGCAGGTGGACAAGCTGGAGACTGAGAATATTAAACTTGGGTTGTTGATGGAGTTTTCACTCAACTATAAATGTAGAACCTTTTTTCTCGTTCTAAATATGGATACCATTGGAAATGTATATGTTTGTAGAATAGGAAAAAAAGTTTCGTGCTAAATCAACAAATTTTTACCCCAAAAAAAATCCATTTGACGCCTCAAACTACTCCTGGAAAGGTTCAGAACCCATTCAGCAAATTGGACCCCGTCAATAAAAACAATAATGTGAGTTAATTCCTCCACTTTTTCCACTCTAAAAGAATTAATATGGATGAAAAATAATATAATGATCCAATCCATATCAAACATTTAGAGAAGAGAATCCAATCTAAGAAGAAAGTTTATGTTTAGGAAGTGGCCATCCAAACAGAATAAGACAAACATGAACAACCACACATACAACGGAAAATATATCATGATAAATATGATCAAATAGATATTCAATATGTGTGGGGGAAAGTTAAGGATGAAAATGGGAAAAAGATGATGGAAAATTTTGAGGAAGAGATGTTTCCCATCAAGGAGCATCACCAGGTTGTCAAAAAACCTAGGGAGAAGTGCAAGAAAAACACTTAGAGGTTCATAGATTTAAATGGCACCACTATAAGAAAGATAGTAAATAATAATAAGAGAAATAATCAAGCACCAAGGACGGGTGGAAGATGGATACTGAGAATATTTGGCTTGGGTTGTTGTTGGAATCTACACTCAATTGTAAGGCACTCTCCACTATTTACTCCATGTACTTACAAGAAAAATATATCATGTTCCATAGGAAGGCCCTAATGACTAATAAAACTTATGAGATCACTTCTCCGAGAGCCTTCCTAGAAACCTATTATGAAATAACAAATGAATAAAATAACTTATTGTGTGAATTATACCAACATATAAGTATACTACATCATGATCTAGTTTGGAATCCTAACTGTTACAAATCCATTTGGGCGTATCACTCCCAACATTCAGATTAGTATTGGTAGGGCTCATCAAACTTTAGTCTAGTTGCTACATGCCCTAGACAAGTCATCACTTTGAATGCCTCCTTCCCTAAAAGTTTCTTGGCCTAAAGCCCTCCAGAAATGCCTCCTTGAGGGACCAGCGTAGCCTTGGTTAGGGCTAAATGTGCTTCAGTGCAGGTAGGACCATGTAAGGGTGCATCTCAATCCACTTAGGCCCATTTTGACCTATTTTGGGCGAGATTGAGTGAATTCTTCATAGGGTTCTGGGAATATTCTTATCTTCTGAAGCATTCTAGAATATTCCCACACTTATCATCCCCTACGAGCTCGAAATTGGATAGGGAATGAGTTAAGTAACCTCCTATCCTCTTATCCCTTCCTCCATGGAAAGTAACTCTATGTTTGGAAGGCCATTCAATACCCTCATTTATGACCAAACCACCTCCATTTTCCTATAAATTGAGCACTCATCTAAGTGATCAAGGGGCTCAACTTTGAGAATTTGTAAGGAGATATTGTTGGTGTGAGGTTTGAGATTATAAGCAAGTATTGTTATGTTTCTGGAGTGTTGTGCTTTTGATGTGATGTTGGATGGAACTCAAGCTCGAAGAGTGACATTGGATTAGACTTCAGGGTTGTAACTCTTCCTTCTACCTAATAAAGTTGTTTACACCTTTTACCATATTCTTGTCTTTATGTATGATGATGATATGTGTAAATTCTTTTGATTCCATTTGCTTATACTAGATAGGTCTCTTGCTTTGATTGGATTTTGTCCTTTTTTATGATTGCAGATACTTGTCGAGTGGGTCAAGTTCGAGAATGAGCGACGGAAGCCATACAAAGGAGACAAAGGGAAAGCGAAAGATAACAAGTAGGTCCCTTGTCTTATTTATCTTCTATAGAAAAAGGTTAAGCGCTTCAGTTTTGTTGTTCTAGGTGTATCTACCCACCTTTTGAAGCCTCAAAAATCATTGCTTCACCATGGGGGAAAACCACCCGGTCCGGACCTTGGTTGGCAGCTCCTTTTCCGTTTGGAGTAGTGGCTCCGACTAGGGATAATGGGACCAATTTCCCAATCTATTTTATGATTGTGCTAATGGGGTGATATGTGATATTTTGGAGTAATTTTTAAGCTAAAAGTGATCTAATCTAAACTAATTATCACATGCATTTTATCCTAATTTAAACACTATATAATTATGACTATACCCGAGAATAAATTGAAGTATACGACCTACAATAATGTCCAAATGCAATTGGTAATAAAGATCATTAAATTGCAGTGAGAAATGAAATCGTTTAACAATAATCATTTCGTATAAAAAGTTAGCCGAAACGAATGTGACAGATATATCACATAAGAAATTATTCATGTATTCAGCATAAAATATAGGCCATCATCGTACAGAAGTGCAATAATGCTAACCAAGATTTGAACTTTCATACATAAACAAATTGAAGAGAAATTATTGCTTGATACTGGTGGCCTGGGTGCGGGTGATATAGACAAACACCCTAATCCTGATATAATTTCCTCTAATTCTGGTTGTAACCCTTCTTCAATCCCAACTGGAGTATCAGTCATCTATTTTATAGACCAATTGTTCAGAAATTTCCCCTTTTAGCCACTATCACCACTCTTTTCTCCTTAATCGCCTCAACCCTTGGTATCGGGAACAAATTACACAATAGAGGCTTCTTTTCCACTATCAGAGCTGTAATTCCATGGGAATTATGAAATACAATGTCGGCGGGTTATTTCATGAGAACTAAAACAACATTATCAGTTCTTTACTATTGGCCCTTCCCCGATGTGATAATACTATACCATATCGGTAATCTAATCACAATCAGTGATTCAATGCTCCCTTGCTAGGCTCCTTCCGCTTAATATTTTCCATGTGATAACGCCTCACAGACCTAATATATTATAATCCCTCTCCTATAACATTTCAGATCCGAAAGTCTCACTTCGGACTTCAGCACTTCAAAAGGATAGACCCTCTCCACTCAAACACTGCAATACAATATTGGTTGCAGACCCGATAAGGGTATCGGCCACCCTTAATAAGATTTCAAGTTCAGATTCTCAATTCGGACTAATTTTTTTCACGGTTTCTTAGTGTAACCCAAAATTTGGCTTGCGGGACTAAACAACGTGTAAAATGGAAATAGAACATGCCGATACATAGGAAAACCGCTCCAACAGACTTAAATCAAGGTATTAGTTGGAAACAAAGTCGAACCACTGTTAGAAAAGCTTAACAGATAACGCTGCGTGAAGCCAAAATTACACATAAACACCAATTTAACAAACAAACATAAGTTCAAATGCACAGAAATGGTTCGGAGGTCACCACACCTCTGGGATCTACCAATACACTGAGAAATACCCTCTTCCTTTGAGAAATATGTGATAAAATCATGCAGTTTAAATCCTTTTACAATATCATCAAACTTACATATATACTGGTTCATGCTAACAACCAAATCCTAAAATAGAGGCTTAATTTATTTCAACTATTCAGTTTTGCGAGACATTCTCCCCAAGAACCTCGACTATGGCTTAACTATTTAACATTTATTAAATCATGATTTATTCCTAGATTTTGTATCTATGATAAACTAGAAAAACATGGAAATTAATGGCTAAAGGATCCCACTCCTTTGCTTGTAGATTTTTTTTGGATTTTTGGAATAAGTTTGAATATTTTTTCCTCCAAGTCTCATGCTCCTGCATCAAACTCCTGAGGACACTTCATGGGCCCCTGTCCATGAGCTCTTCTACAGAACTGCCTAGCTTCTGTAACATGCTTTCTATTACCTAAGTAGCTTCAGCAGTTGGTCGATCCTTCCATTTGACCAAATATTGAAATTACTCCTATCCTCTGGTTTTCTTCAACACTTTCTTGTCCAAAATCCTTTCTCGCTGCAATTCTTTTGTTCTAGGTAATTGTTTTACCCAGTCAATCTCTTGTGTCTCTTGATCTTGTGTTGTATTATCTGCAGTTTCACCTTCATACTTGTATAGGTCAACAACATTGAAAATTGGAGATATTCCAACATCAGGGGGTAATTCAATTTCATATGCATTTGCATAAAACTTCCTTAATACTCTGCATGGTCGAATTTATTAAACTTCAATTTGTTATACTCCCTCTTTGGAAATATTTCCTTTCTTAAGTGTGTTAAAACCAAATCTCTGACTTCAAATTTCACCTCTCTTCTTCTCATGTCTACTTTGGTTTTGTTCTTTATGTTGAAACTCTATAGCTATTGTTTCACTTGTTCATGTATTGCTTGCATTTATGAAGGAGAATCTTCTCCCTCTACACTTATCATCTCATCTTTTCCAAAGTTTCTTAACTCAGATACTCCTCTTGGATGCATTCCATAAACAATATGGAATGGACTCTACCCTATACTCCTGTTAGGTGAGTCATTATATGCATATTCAGCTTGTGCCAACACTTGATCACACTGTTTTGCATTTCTTGTAGTAAGACTCCTCAAAATATTACCCAAACTCCTATTCACTACTTTAGTCTGTCCATTAGTCTATGGATGATAGGAAGAACTGAAACTCAGTTTAGTTCCCAACTTCTTCCATAGTGTCCTCTAGAAATGTCCAACAAATTTGGAATCCCTATCTGAGACAATACTCTTAGGCAACCCATGCAATCTTACAATCTCTTTGAAAAAAAAATTAGCAATGTGAGTAGCATCACAAGTTTTATAGCATGGAACAAAATGTGCCATTTTTGAAAATATGTCCACTACAACAAAAATTGAATCATTTTCTCTTTAGTCTTTGGTAAGCCCAAAACAAAATCCATATTTACCATATCCCGAGGCCTATCTAGAATTGGTAATGGAACATGCAAACCTATGTTTTGGCTTCTTCCCTTTGCATATTGATAGATTTCGCAAGTTTTCACATAATTTTCCACTTCATATCTCATTTTCGGCCAGAAATAAAATCTGTTCAACTGTTCATAAGTCTTCTCTATCCCAAAATGTCCTGCAAGTCCACCACTATGTTTCTCTTTGATTAATTTCTCCCTCATAGAAAAATTTGGTATGCACAACTGATTTCTCTTAAACAACAATCCATCCTGTAAGAAATAATCCAACCATTTACTCCTATCCATCAAAATAGGATTCTTACAAGCTTCAAATGCCTCTTTATAATCTGAATCTGTCTCATACAATGCTTTAAGAAAATCAAAACCCAACACTTGAATTTGACTCTCTTGAAGCAACACATTTCTCCTACTTAAAGCATATGAAACTTTATTTGATTGGCCATTCAACGGAAACCTTGAAGATACTCTACCAATTTATCATGTTTCTGGCTAAGCTTTGGCTGTTGCATAATATACTGTAGTGCATGGTTATCTTAATAAAGTATGAACTCCTTTGACATTAGATAATGTCTCCACTTCTTCAATGACTGCACAATTGCATAGAACTATTTATCATAAGAAGAATACTTCTTCTTTGAATCATTCATTTTTTCACTAAAATAAGCTATAGGTCTATCTTCCTGACTTAAAACACCTCCAATAGCTTCTCCATTGGCATCACACTTCACTTAGAAAGGCTTAATAAAATCAGGTAGAACCAAAATAGGTTTTTCAGTGATTTTCTTCTTCAACAGCTAAAAATTCTTTTATGCTTCAGCAGTCCATATAAATAGTTGTTTATCCTTCTTTAAGGTCTCAATAATGGGAGCAATGATCTTACTAAAATTATTTATGAACTTCCTATAAAAACTAGCAAGACCATGGAAACTTCTTACCTCAAAAACACTTTTAGGTGAAGGCCACTCCATGATTGCCTTGATCTTCTTTGGATCCATCTTCATCCCTTCAGCAGAAATAACAAAACCCAAATACACTGACTCCTCTTTCATGAATGAACACTTATTCAATTTCAACAATAACTTCTCTTGTTGTATCCTTTGTAAGGCATAATTCAGATGTCAATGTGTTCCTCCTTAGACCTGTTGTAAACTAATATATCGTCTAGATATACTATTACAAATTTACCAATAAATTCTTTAAGAACTTCATTCATGAGTCTCATAAACGTACTTGGTGCATTTGATAACCCTAAAGGCATTACTCTCCACTCATACAATCCCTCATTTGTCTTAAAGGCAGTTTTCCACTCATCCCCTTCTCTTATCCTTATCTGATGATACCCACTTTTAAGATCTAATTTGGTAAAATACTATGCTCCACTCAAGAAATCCATTAAATATTCAATTCTAGGTAAAGGAAATCTGTACCTAATTGTGATTTTATTGATGGCTCTTGAATTAGTACACATTCTCTAGCCTCCATATTTCTTTGGACTCAACACTGTTGGTACTTCACAAGGACTCAAACTCTCTCTGATCAGTCCTTTGTCTAGCAGTTCCTGAACCTGCTTCCTAACCTCTTCATTCTCTATGGGAGTTATTCTATAAGTTGCTTTGTTAGGTAGACTTGCTCTAGGAATCAAATCTATATGATGGTTGATTCTTCTAATGGGTGGTAACTCATTAGGCAAATCATCAACAATGACATCACAATAGTTGTCCAACATTTCTTGAATTTCAATGGGTAAATCAAAAACTTTAGTGGAAGTCATTATTACCTTGGGGTTGCAAATTACAACAAAATTTACCTCATTCTCTTCAATCTGCTGCAAGTATTCCTTTCCTCCTAGTAACATATTCTCTGGATCAGCCTTCTTTCCTGATGCATCTTCTTAATTCATAGGCAGCAGCATACGAATGATACCATCTTTACCAAACTTGTAAGTGTTTCTTTTCCCATCATGCATAGCTCCTTTGTTGTATTGCCAAGGTCTTCCAAGAAATATGTGACACACATCCATAGGCATCACATCACATACAATTTTATCCTTATATTTTCCCAACTGCAACTCCACTTCACACTGTTCATTCACTAACAGCTAATGTCCCTTTTGTAACTATGACACCTTGTAAGGTGTTGGATGCTTCATTATCTTCAGCTTCAATTTCTCCACCACTTCTGTAGAGACCAAATTATTGGCATTGCCACTATCAATGATCATCTGATTGCATTTCCCTTGAACCTTACACACTGTCCTGAACAAAATCTTTCTTTGTGATGGTTCAACTATCTTCTTTGTTGGCTTGAGTAAAGCTTTATTGACTACCAAAGATTCTCCTCTCTTTGGTGTATTTTCTTCTTCTGTCACTACTGATGTCGTTACTTCTCCCTCAACTTGAGCAACAATTACATTCCTCTAACTCTTTCCTGCATTCTTTGGGCACTCAAAAACTCTGCGTCCCATTTTGTTACATCTATAACATCTTACTTCTCTTCCTCTGCCTCTGCCTCCTCTTCATCTAGAAAAACTCCCTCTGCCACTTGCATCACCTCCTGTGGGTGCATGTTGGTTTGAGCTATTGCTAGCTCCATCTTTAGGTGTTGTAGATCTTCCTCTACCACCTTGACTTCCCCTTCCTCAGAAAGTACCTCTCCCTCTGGCAGACTACTTCCTCATGAGTTTTTCTTCAGCTTTCAATACCATCTGATAAGATTCCTCTACTGTTTTAGGAGACACTATACTTATCTCATCTTCAATGTCCATCTTAAGACCATTAACATATCTAGCCACCTTCTCATTTGTATCCTAAGTTTGTCCAAATCTTATGCTTACCTTATAGAATTCCTCTGTATATTCTCTCACTGTCATAGACCTCTATCTAAGATTTTGCATCTGTCTGAACAAGGTTTGCTGATAATTACTTGGTAGAAACTTACCTCTCAGCTTTGCTACCATCCTATTCCAATTTCTTATTAGATGCTTGCTAAGGCTCTTTATTTCTACCTGCACTCCATCCCACCAAAGTGTTGCATGTCCTTTTAGCTTGGTGACAACAAACTTTACTTTCTTCTCATCTTCTGTTTCTTCATAGTCAAAGAATTTCTCCATGCCATTAATCCAGTCTATCAATTCTTCTAGATTCAATCCTCCTTCATATATTGAAACCTCGGTCTTTGGCCTAGTTGTGGATCTCAACACTGACTGGAAGAATCTCATCTCAGGAGTAATTGCTACAGCTTCCTCCTCTCCTTCAGCTTCAAAGTCAGGCTCACTAACATCTCCATCATCTATATTTCTCCCTGCTATTAATGCTTCCATTATAGCTTGCATCTGTTGCATAGCTTCCATCACTCTAGCATTTGAAATTTCCCATCCTCTTCCACCACATCCTCATCCTCTTCCAAATCTGAAAGTCGTATTAACTTTCCTTCTTCTGCTTCTGAGATTCAATTTAATGTCAAAAAGTTTCTCTGATACCACTAATGGTGGCCTAGGTGCAGGCGATATAGACAAACTCCCTAATACTGATATAATTTCCTCTAATTCTAGATGTAACCCTTCTTCAATCCTAACTAGAGTATTAGTCATCTATTTCTAGATCGACTATTCATAAATTTCCCTTTTGGCCACTATCACCACTCTTTTCTCCTTAATCGCCTCAACCCTTGGTATCGAGAACAAATTACATGACAGAGGCTTCTTTTCCACTATCAGAGTTGTAATTCCATGGGAATTACGAAATACACTATCAGAGGGTTATTTCATGAGAACTGAAACAACACTATCGGCACTTTACTATCGTCCCTTCCCTGATATGATAATACTGTAGCATATTGGTAATCGCAATGGGCAATTCAACGCTCCCTTGCCAAGATCCTTCTGCTTAAGATTTACGATGCGATAATGCCTCATAGACCCAATATATTATAAGCCCTCTCCTATAACATTTCGGATCCGAAAGTCTCACTTTGAACTTCGACACTTCAAAAGGCTAGACCCTCTCCACTCAAACACTGCGATGTGATATTGGTTGCGGACCTGATAAGGGTATCAACCACCCTTAATAAGATTTCAAGTGTGGATTCTCAATTCGGACTAAGTTTTTTGATGGTTTCTTAGTGTAACCAGAATTTGGCTTGCGGGACTAAATGACGCATAAAATGGAAATAGAGCACACCAATACATAGGAAAACCACTCCAACAGACATAAATCAAGGTATTAGTTGGAAACAAAGTCAAACCACTATTAGAAAATCCTAACAGATAATGTTGCGTGAAGCCAAAATTATGCGTAAACACCAGTTTAACAGAAAAACATAAGTTCAGATGCACAGAAATGGTTCAGAGGTCACCAAACCTTCGGGATCAACCAATACATAGAGAACTATCGTCTTCCTTTGAGAAATATGCGATAAAAGCATGCGGTCCAAATCCTTTTGTAATAACATCAAACTTACATATATACTGGTTCGTGCTAACAACCAGATCCTAAAATAGAGGCTTAATTTATTGCAACTATTTAGCTCTGCGAGACATTCTCCTCGAGAACTTCTAGTATGGCTTAACTATTTAACATTTATTACATCATCATTTATTCCAAGATTCTACCTCTATGCTAAACTAGAAAAACATGGAAATTGGTGGCTAAAGGATCCCACTCTTTTCCTTTTAGATTTTTGTTGGATTTTTGGAATAAGTTTGAAGATTTTTCCCTCCAAGTCTCATGCTCCTACATTAGATACATAAGCAAAAAGAATTACAAGATAAAAGTACCATTTATAATATGTCCTACTCATGTGTTTCAACAATATTGATCTACTTTCAATCCATCCAACACCATCAAAGAGTACAAAAGTGCAATTTCAGTAGGGGACGCCAGATAAGATATCAATAAATCTTGTTCCATTAATTTCACCAAAACTTCCTCAAAGGGACAAAAGTGCATGTTTTGAAGATTGCTTGTGATAAAATTTATGGAACCCTCTCTAAATGCATGAGAGGGGTTTAAATACTAAACTATAAAACTAAAAATAGATTATTACAAAAATAGTTGAGGAGGTTTAAACGACCTTCCTCAAATTATGAAAAATAAAACCAAAATAGAAATGAGCATGGTGATTAAATGTTCTGCATTTGATCCTTTAGATTGCAAATGTCTGTCATGGGTTTGAGATGTGTCAGTTGGCTGATTTCAGCTTTCAACTGCCTAGTGAACACGGCGTCGGTCATTGCTGGTACCATTTTATTCATAGAAGTGGTTAGGCATCGAAGGGTCATCCACTGACTGTGAGGTTTCACTAAATGTCGCCAATATGCTTCCTAGTTTAAACTGGTCATTTTCCTAATTGCTTCTATTGTTTCTTCTATTTCCTGTCATCATTGTAGTTCAAGTTGTTTTACATTAGGAAGAAAACTTGGAATTGATTATGCCACAAGGTTGGTGGTGTGTAAATTTTCATTAATATTTTCAATAACACTGTTTACTACTACTGCCACGTATGTTGTTGCCTTTTTTTCCTCTCTAAGCCGAGAATCTCCACAACTTGACTTGTCAATTTGTTTCTTGTTTCGCAATAAGAATTCCATTTCAAAATCTTCTGGCATAATAGTTATTTTTGGTGCATCAGTTGGGAGTTAAGGCCGAGCACTTCAGTAAGAAACTAATTAATTTTTGGATCATCATTATGTAAATCAGTTATTCCTTGTATTTGTGCTTCCTTCTTTGCTAAGTTGGTTTGATGTTTTATTCACATCTACTTGAACTCTTGTTGAAGCTTAGCTAACTGTGTCTCTACTTGCTGGTAAGATTTTTCTTGTTATAATTGTTGTTCAAGCGACATAATTTTATCTTCTTTCTCTTTAAGCAACATTTTCACCTCTGTTGCTTTGTCGATGGTCATTGTAGCATAGGCACCTACAAACTGTGACAGTCTAGTTAGGTTGGCAGATGGGTCAATGGGTGAGTCTTTGCAGACAACATCCATCCATTCATTATCAGGGGTAGTAACAACAGTAGAATCCAACTTCCTTTTCTTCCTTTGCCTTTTAACAACTTCTTTGTGTTGTGGGCTATAAAACACATCTACAGGGGGAATCTACTCAATTCTCAAAACAATTTTAGAGGTGGGAGTAACAGGGATGTGCTCTACCTCTTGAGTATTTACAGTCTCCTCCAAAGTGATTTCTTGAGTTTTTTTTCTATTGTGGAGTTTGCAACTCTGACATATGTTCCTCTGTATGGAGCCCTTTATTAAAGTTGTCCCATTCTTCCTCTAAATCAATCACCAGCGGTTTTATTGGCTGTGTGGAGGTGGAATGGATTTCAACTTGTTTTCTAGCTGAAGTCTTCTCGACTCTATAGATTGGGTTTTATCTTTTTCCGAAACCCTACTTCTGCTTTTCCCATTTTGTGATTACTTCTCTGATTCCCTGGTAGATTTCTCTTGGGATTCTGCTCCAGAATCAGTTTTAGAATTTTCTTTGGAATCTCCTTCTAGACTTACACTGGGAGTAGGCTCCCTTATTAGTTCAAATCAACAATTGGTCCAATGGGACCTTTGTTAGCCTCCTTTTTCTGTACTCCTAAAAGGTTTCAAGATATTTATGGTCAAAAAGTAATTGTGCCATATGCTTCACCTCTATGAAGGTGTTCTTCTACAAAAAGATGCCATGAAATGCATCTTCTTCATTACTGAATACTTTTATTTTTACCATGGTGGTAAAGTCTTTGACAATGCCGAATGGGTCATATTTCCTTCCAGGGAATTTAGGTAATTACAGAGATAACATAATCTCTAATTCTTTCAATGCGTGCCCCAGGTCATGCAATGCAAATGATCCACACTGTAGAGGGAATGTAGGCAAAATGACATTTTTTCTTCCTTTAATGTTTTGCTCATCCCTCCCTCACTAGTTTTTTGATAGACTATTTCTCTATCCATTAGTTTGTCCGGAACATAGTATGGGAGGACATGGGGGGAGGTAATGTTTCCAAATACCCTAATATACGTAAATGTCTCATCCATAAACCATCTGGCCACTAGGAGGATATCTACCTTAGCTTCTTTGGAAAACCTGGGGGCATCTCGGTTATAAAGCCATTTGTGGATAAGGAGCATAACTCCATGAAAATTTTTGTAAAAATATGGTTGAAAGTGAGATTCCCACATGTCTTCATCGTAGATGTGAATGGGAAGTGGGTTTTGGATAGTTCACTTTCATCGCATGACAGGAAATTTCAAACCAAAACAAATTGGATCCATTACATAAGCTTTCATAAAAATGGAGGGTAAACCCTCAAAGCAACACTTCTTTTCCTTCTACACTCCATTATTGTTCTTGCTAATTTATCAGATAAATTTTGTGCCTAATTCATTATAGTTGTGTTTACAGTTACATCTATTAATGGCAGCCATTCTAGGGAGAATTTAGTACTATCGGGTTTTCCCTCATTATTTGACCAGGGTTGGGTGCAGTCTGTTGGGTCCTAGTTCTCTTTGGGAAACTTCTCGACAAACTACTTGTTGTAGATGACTTGTGGCTCTGGTAGGTGGTACATAAGCCGTAGGTTATCTATCGTAAAAGATCCCATAACCTCTTGGCTTCTTGTCTTGAATTTTCTGTCTAAGATGTCGGCTTCATCAATAACCCATTTAACCATGTTTGTATAAGTGATTATATTTGGACATGTAGTTATGCGATGCAAAAAATGAGCATGTTGTCTCAAATATGGAGGCGTTTGAGGAATCACGTCCGTCAACTGTAACCTTCATTTCCAGAATCCTTGGTTGCTCTTCCTCCAATGTATTATACATGGCCTCCCACATAGACGTTCCTCCCTCTCTTCTGCATGTAGTATCCATAAATAGTGGAGTCATTTCTAACTTCTTAGAGACGACTGCCTTGCCTTTATTCACCATTGCTCCCTATGATTTTCTCTGTGGATTTTCCCTGAAAATGAAGAACAACAACTATCACATACACAAAGATGATAATGAACATGAAATTAAATAATGCAGATAACTTGTAAATATGATAAAAGTATTTTTATTCGAACACACGTAAGAAGATATCATATCACGTTAAATGGATTTTCACACATAAATGCAGTTAACTCTTATGAAATTCCCACTAATGCTTCGTTATCCCTTAGCTTTAATGCTCATAAATATCTGCATCATAAATTGGGAAGAAAGCTTTTAAGGTGGTGAGCCTTTGAATTTCGATAATGCCAATTTTGTTATTTGCGAAGCAATATCACAGATCGCAATATCGCATTGTGCCTTATCGCTTTTGTTACCTTCCCTTACGTTTTTGCGAGATGCAAGATGCAAGCCACTCGTTTATTGCCTCAAAACATAGCTACTTGTCAAGTTTTTCCTATGTAAATACCTTGTTTAATAAGTGGTGGACCTAAACATTTGTTTGTGATGTATTGAAGGAGTGGGTCCTCGTCTTGATCGCATTTCGCACTATTGACTGATGGTAAGTTTACGATACTTTTTTAAATGCTCGAAATGTGATGTGATAAAGGTTATGATGCCATCGTAATTTTGCATTTAGCTTGTTTTGAGATAACCTTTTAAGGCAGGCTCTTCATAAATAGAAATATGTGATGCAAGAATTGTTTTTTTAAGAGAAAAGCTTTAGGACCTAGTTTATGTAAAAAATATGATAGTTTCGAGGTATAAAGCATATATTCCTCTTTTAATGGTTTTTCACCAGATTTGGTGGGTTAGAAAAGCTTTTTGATGATGCTTAATCATGCAATATGCGGGAGGGCAAGCATTTAGTAGTTCTTTTGAAAAGGGGTTTGATTGATATCTTGCTTTATTCCAAAATTAAATAAGCAAAATGCCTAAATGCTAAGTTTTTTTTTGGAGGGATTTTTTAAAGGGTCCCCATTTATTAATGTAATATTAAACACTACTATTAATAAATGGGGTTTTTTGAATAGAATAACAATTGGCGATTCACTTTGAAGAACCAGTTATCTCTGAGAGTTTTTTGAAATTTCTAAAAACTACCAAAATAAGGATAGTTTTGAAAATAAAAATTATATGGAATATAACGTAAGTAATATTGATTATTAATAATAAAACAACATCTACTTAACTATCATTCTTTTAATTATCCTTTTCTCATAAGAAATTCACTTTGTTTACGTCAGTCACTACTTGGTTTTAAAGATAAAAACAAGGAGACTCTCCTCATATCAGTTTTTGGTATACTCATTTGTCATAGGTAGAGCCTTTTCTTCCAGCAGGCATTCATAGCCTCGACAATGTTACCTTTTAAACAACAATGATTTAGTATCCCACCTAGATCAGAATGCAATTTTAAAGACAAGCACATTTGTATACTTATTGCTTTCTTTATTTTCTAAAGTAATTCGTTCTTCCTTCAAATTTTCATCTTTTATCTTTTAAAGGACAATGTCTTGCTTTGGTGACCAAAATTGACAATGCCATTCACTTGATTTGTAACTTAACTAAATAAGTTGGCTCTTGATGAGACCTCTTACCCTTTAAGTTTAAGTATTTTTTAGAATTACACTCTAAAAATGAAAGTTGATTAGGTGGGGAGAATCATTGGCTCTTTAAGAGCTTCTCTTTGACAATTGTAGAGTTTTAAAGGTGCTTTTCTGTAGAGAGACTTTGCTTTGTTATTGATACTTTTATTGACCGATGTAAAGGAAATTTTTCTTTCTAAAGCTAAGTTTCATCAAAGATTAGATAATTTTGGTAGAGAATAGGCAGTTTTTAAGCAATAGAACTTAACTATATATTTCATATGTGAAGATTACTTTCATAACAATGTTTACTTACACAAGCAAAAAGTGAAACTTAAAAAGAGAATATATTTTGTAAAACCAAAAGAAAATTTCTTCAACTTGTATTATTCTTTCTAAAATAAACTAAAAGCAATAATATATAGTGAACAGAAGAGATCATCTTCTATGGAAATTATTTCTTTAAAATCTTCCCATTAACACGTAGAGATTCTCTCTTACCTGATAAATCTTGTAATAGAAAAGTTGATGGGCCTATTTGTTCCACAATCTAAAATGGGTTAAGTCACATTTGTTGGAACTTGGTATGCTTACCTTTCTCTTCGTGGGATTTATCCCATTTCAATACTAGGTTTCCAAGTTGAAAATATTTGAACTTATAGAATTTGAATCAAAGGAAGCTTTGACTAACTACTGATGATGTGCATGTGTGGTCTTGGCCTTTTCTCTTTCCTCTTCATGCTTAATGATTTGTAACTGTCTAACTTGCATAGATGAGGAAGGAGTTTCTTTAATGAATTGAACTAAGGCTAAAGAGGGAATAACTACATTTGTTGGTAAGAAGACTTATTTCCCATCGACCAAATTAAAAGGAGAAGTGTCAATGGAGGCTTTCTAATTTATTCGATTTGCCCATAGAGAAAACATCAAAGACTTATGCCAGTTCTTTTAGTTTTGGTCAATAGTTTGTTTAATAATCCTAATGAGATTCTTGTTTGTGGATTCAGATAACCCATTTCCTTGCAGATAATAATTAGCAAAGTATGCTTAAAAACCCTTTTAAGAGCAAACTTTGTCATAGCATTGCCTAAAAAATAAGATGCATTATCAAACATTAAGGCAAATGGCAGGCCAAATCTGGTAATGATAAATTGATCTATGAATTCAATAATGTTTTCATAATTGACTACCTTGAGTGGAATTGCTTTCACCCATTTGGTGAAATAATTAGTGGCTGTAAGGATATATCTATGCTGCTTAGAATATGCTACTTAGAAGAATGAGGAATAATCTCACCTATTATGTCCAATCCCCATTGCTTGAATGGTTGGTCAATGTTCACTGACTATAATGGTAATGCGGGTTTCCTCTGTCTTCCAACAGTTGTTTGACAAATTTTACATCTCCTTACATAACTGTGTGCATCTTTGAATAATGTTGGCCAATAATAGCCAGCATGCAGGATTTTATGTGCCGTGGTATCTCCTCCAAAGTGACCACCAGCTGGTCCATCATGAAATTCCTGCAACACCTTCTCTGCCTTAGATTTTTCAAGACATCTGAGTAAAACAAAATCATAATTTATTCTAAACAGAACATCTTCACAATTTGATATTGTCTAGCTTTTAATCTCAAGGTCCTTTTCTTTATGTAATTGAATTGCCTTGGGGCATATCCATTTCTTAAGTAAAATATGATATCAGCATATGCTAATTCAATGTCATTAAGGCTTACCTCATATACTTGTACATCATCACCTAAATGCTGTAAGGTTGATAGATTTGATGCTCCTGCCAACATCCTGCAAAAACCTTGACCTTTTACAATTTTTGTTCATCTGATTTCGATGTCATATTCTTGCAAAGCTATAACCCAATTTTCTTTTTTCTCACCTACATCCCTTTGTATTAATAGATTTCTCATTGTTGAGAATGGTACTATTACTTTGGTGTGGGTTTTGAGGAGAAAACATCTAAAGTGTTTTATTGATTTGAAAACAACAAAAGCTTGTTTTCAATGTTTGAGTAATTCAATTTAGCTCCCTACAAATTGGAGATAAAGAAAGAGATTGGGGCTTTAGCTTTTTCCTCATTTACTTGTGTCAATATGGTTGCATATGATTTCTAGGAAGCGAAAGTATATAAAATGAAATTATTTTAAAAATTTGGCGTTGCTAAAGATGGGGTGTTTATAATTGCTTATTTGATCAAGTTAAAAGCTTCATGTTCTGAGTGTCCCCATTTAAACAGAGAATTTTTCTTTATCATGGATTGAAGAGGTAAGAAAATTCTTGAGAAGTCAGGGACAAATCTTTTAAGAAAATTTATCTGACCTAAGAAAGATTGCATTGATTCTTTGTTATTCGATAAAGGTATTTCAGATATTTCTCTAATTATGTCAGGGTCAATATGAATCCCTGCTTTGGACACAATATATCCAAGGAGCTTTCCTTCACTTAACGCAAAAAAAATACTTCTTGGGATTAACAGAAATTCCTTACCTTTGGCAAGGTTCAAAGGTTTTCTTTAAATCCCTTAGATGATTACTGCGCTTTCTCGAATATACAATTATATCATCTAAGTAGATTATTAATGATTTGTTTACTAAAACTTTGAAGGCTATGTCCATGGTTCTCTAGAAAGTGGCACCGGCATTAATCAATTCAAATGGCATCTTTTGATAAGCATAAGTGCCCCATTTTGTCCTGAATGTAATTTTTAGTTGATCATCTAGATGTACTAAGATCTGATTATAACCTAAGAATCCATCTAGGAAAGACATTAGTTCTGAGCCTGCAACTGATTGCAATATCTGTTCCATAAGGGGCAATGGGAAATTGTACTTTCGGCAAGATTTATTGAGGTTGCGGAATATCGCCATTATTTTTTCTAATTGGGACAATATTGGAGACTCGCTGGGAATGTCTAACAAGAAAAATATTCTTGGCTTTCAGTAGTTTATTCAATTCAAATTTAATTTGACTTTCTAAATTATGGATCTTCCTTAATTTCTACTTTATAGGTCTTTCATCAGATGTCATGGGAATAGTATGTTGAATAATAAAGGTGTCATATGTCTTAAGGTCTTCATAGTTCCATGCGAAGACATTCTTGTACCTCTTCAACAAAACTATAAAAGCTGATTTTTTGTCTGACGTAAGTTCGAGACCTAGATTAATATTTTGAGGCTTTAAGTCAGTCCCAATATTATTCAGCTCAAACCTCAGAGTTGAACTTTGAAGTTTTGAATTGGTGAGTCATTTAAATCTGTCTTTGAGGTCATATAAATGTTCCAATTTAACTACAGATTTTGGTATAGCGTTATTGACTATTTCTTGTTTAAGTTGGTTATCATGTTGGTCTTCATCAACTATCTGGTCATCATAAGAGCCTTATGAAGTCAGGAAGCTTATGATATCCAGATCGTTATTAAAGGCTCTCCAGTTGGTGATATTATCAGGAATAGAAGTCCTAAAAATTAATTTAATGGAAAATCGATCAGGGCTATAATCCTCTCGTAGAATAAGCTTGGAAGCGACATTAGCTAGAAGATCGGCACAAGCATTTTGGAGTCTAGGAATAGGGGGAATATTAAACATTATAAAGTGAAAGGTCGGGTCTTGGAATAACGATTGATAGTGCTTCAAATGTCCTGACAAAAAGTGTATAGTATTTCTCGCCTATTTTATTACAATTTCTGAATCTCCAAATACTTGGAGGTGTTTGATATTAAGGCCAATTGCCTTATACAAACCTTGAACTAGTGCTTCATATTCAACAGTGTTGTTTGTGCAATAAATTTCAAGTCTGCATGCTAACATAGTCTTTTCCCCCTCTGGGCTAACTAATATGAATCCTACTTCTACTCCATCATTGGATTTAGATCCATCAAAAAATAATTTCCAAAATAAAGAGCTAACTATAGGTTTATCTACAAAGTTTACACATTTAGAAGTGTTTGTTTGGGAAAAAATTTCGACTTCAGATACAACAAAGTTTTCTAAGAAAGGTGACATGTAAGCATTGAAATTCTCTAAGAATGATTCTACCGAGTAGTTTTCAATGATATGGTTACTATATGTGACTGGTTCATTTTTGCCTTCTAGCTCTGTGACTATATTATTTTGGTGGTTCTCATGATCAACCCTTATTTCACTTGTCTTGCCATTATAGGGAAGCCACATGTGAGACCATTCAGTTGCAAAATAACCATCAAGTTTTTTTGACCAGTCTCTACTAAGGATTAAGCATATAACTCAGGAATATCAGCTACAAGTATGTCAATGACTTGAAAAACTTTAGGATTTGATGAAAGTCTGATGGTTACTTGGTTAAGTTCCCCAACAAATTCGACTTGATATTGTTCTAATTGCACTATACGTACAACGGATTTTTGAGGCTGAACATTCAACTTTGCACAAATTTGTCTGGGTAAGATGTTAGAGGAAGCTCCTAAATCAACTAAACATTTGTGTAAATTCTTATTAAAGACTTCAAAAATAAGGAGGAATGGAGGAGTATGATATTTAGATCTTCCTCCAATTAGAGCGATGTCAGTTGGATCATTCTTGTTTAAAGAGGTGCTAGGCGGCCTTCCCATTTCTTGGGCAACTTGTGAGATCACATCGATAAGAAGCAACGTAGTAGGCACTGCTTTGAGTTACTTATGAAGTAGCTTATGTTGATGCTTCAAATTGCTAAGCTCATGAAAGGTGATGTTTGCCCTATTTTTCTTCATATCATCAACAATATTATATTCCATTTCATCATAAACTATCAGAGTTTTAGGTGAATGTGAGGAATCCAATTGATTAGGAGTGGTTTAAGTGGAATTTGGTGAAGATTTCTTACCTGTTGTTTTGTCCCTCCTAGGTGGAATTGAAGCCTTCTGCTTTGAATTTTTTTGTGACAAATCAACATGGTTTTTACTTTGGGTAGCGACAGGCAATGCTTCTTGAGTTACCTCATTGGGAAGGATAAAATCCCAAATTCCTTATAACTCTACCACTTCTTCATTGTACGTTTGTTCTTCATTTGTTGAAACTTAATGCTCCTCTCCATATGATTTGGCATTTGATATAGCATTTGGAGGTTTAGGATCAGCAAGGGAATTCCTTTTAAATGGTCTAAAAGAGTTTTTAGAGGAAGTCCCTTCTACCTGTTTTTTGATATCTACCATTTCGTTAGACATGGTCTTGAGGACTTTCTGTAACCCTTCAAGATCAAAAGGATATTTTGGTGGTTTCTTCTTGGAGTCATCTCTAAAAGTCACTTTCTTAGATTTTCATTCTTCTAATGTGTTTTTCTTTTCTACAGCTAGAATGCATTTTTCCACAGCTATTGGCTCTTTCATACTTTCTACCAAAGTTGGTTTGGCAGACCTATCAACAAAAATAGTTGTGTTCGAAGGTAGAGCAAAAATATACCACTCATTTTCGACCTCATCGATGGGCTTAGATGCCATTGGTATTTTATTCAATAATTTATTGAAGCGATAGTTTAAGTCTTTAATGGGTTCTTTCAATTCAGCTTTCAAATTGGAGATATCATTGATTAGGGTAGTTGTGGATCTATCATCTCCAAATTTAGTTAAAAACTTCTCTTGTAAAGCATCCCAACTATTAATAGAACCTGATGGTAATGAGAAGTACCATGATCCTACTGCTCCCTGTAAAGTATATTTAAATAATCTTACAACTGTGTCTTCTAAACTACTTCATTCAAGTTAATGGACAACATGAAATTTTTTATATGTTCCTCAGCTAGTAGGCTCTTATCAAGATTGAATTTGGGTAACCATTTCTCTGGATGAGCTGGCAATTGATGTAATGGCCTAGCCATCTTAACAGCTCCTGGGTTTTTCCATGGCCTTAGAGGATTTTGTGCCATGGTTGGTATGTGAGTAGGAGAAGGTGTAGTAGTGGTTGAAGGTGATTGGGTAGAGGAAGATGTAGTTCATGTGCCTATGTGAATCACGATCTGGAGTGGTGAGGTGGATGATTGATCCTATGATGGTATAGATGGAATGAATGAAGATGAAGATTGTGTCACTGAAAGAACCTCACTGTGAGATTCAGATGTTGTTTTCTTAGCTTTCTTTTGACTTGGTAGAGGGAAATTGAATAGAGGAATTCCAAGATTTTCACTCCATTCTCTAGTTAATCATTAAGATGGGGTAAACTGAGAGGTAACACTATCTTGGGATAACTCAAATTCTTCTTGAGGTAACGAAATCCCCTGTAATTTATGAATCAAATATTGAACTTCAGGGGCTTTGATAGAAGAAGAATGGTTTGGATCTTTTGGGATTTCAACGGTGGGTTTTATAATTTTCTTTATAACTTCTTGCTTAGGATTAGGGGATTTGGAATTCTTTCGAAAAGTTGGAGTTGAGGGTGAGGGAGTTTTACTCTTAGAATGGCCTGTTGATTTGGATTTACTTTCCATTCACAGTTAGGCCCTCCTTCTAGCGCCAAAGTGTTGAAGCCTCGAACATTGTTGCTTCAACATGGGGGAAAACCACCCAGTCTAGACCTTGGTTGGTAGCTCCTTTTCCGTTTGCAGTAGTGCCTCCGACTAGGGATAATGGGACCAGTTTCCCAATCTATTTTATGATTTTTCTAATGGGGTGATATGTGATATTTTGGAGTAATGTTTAAGCTAAAAGTAATATAATCTAAACTAATAATCGCATGCATTTTATCCTAATTTAAACACTACCTAATTATGACTATACCCGGGAATAAATTGAGGTATGCTATCTACAATAATGTCCAAAAGGAATTAGTAGTAAAGATCATTGAATTGCAATGAGAAATGAAATCGTTTAATAATAAACATTTCGTATAAAATGTTAGCCGAAATGATTGTGAAAGATATATTGCATAGAAATTATTCATGTATTCAGCATAAAATATAGGCCACCATCATACAGAAGTGCAATAATGCTAACCGAGATTCGAACTTTCATACATAAATAACTTGAAGAGAAATTATTGCTTGATACATAAGTAAAAATAATTGCAAGATAAAAGTACCATTTATAATACGTCCTACTCATGTGCTTCAGCATATTGATCTACTTTCAATCCATCCAACGCCATCTAAGAGTACAAAAGTGAAATTTCAGTAGAGGATTCCAGATAAGATATAAATAAATATTGTTCCATAAATTTCACGAGAACATCCTCAAAGGGACAAAAGTGCATGTTTTGAAGATTGTTTTTGATAAAATTTCTAGACCCCTCTCTAAATTCATGAGAGGGGTTTAAATACTAAACTATAAAACTAAAAATAGATTATTACAAAAATAGTTGAGGGGGTTTAAATGACCTTCCTCAAATTATGCAAAATAAAGCCAAAATAGAAATGAGCATGGTGACTAACTATTCTGCATTTGATCCTTTAGATCGCAGATGTTCGTCATGGGTTTGAGCTATGTCAGTTGGTTGATTTCATCTTTCAACTGCTTAGTGAACACGATGTCAGTTAATGCTAGAACCATTTTCTTCGTAGAATTGGTTAGCCATTGAAGGGTCATCCACTGGCTGCGAGGTTTCACTAAATGTCACCAATATGCTTCCCAGTTTAACCTAGTCGTTTTCCTAATTGCTTCTATTATATCTTCTTTTGCTTGTCTCCATTGCAGTTCAAGCTATTTTACTTTAGGAATAAAACATGGAATTGATTCTGCCACAAGGTTGGCGCTATGTAAATTTTCATTAATATTTTTTATAACAATGTTTGATGCTACTGCCACATCTGTTGTTGCCTTTTCTACCTCTCTAAGTCGAGAATCCCAGTTTGCAAATAAGATTTCTTTGTGTGACTCATCCAGTTTAGGCAAGTCCGCTTTTCTCCAATCTTATGAATTCTGCCAGGTGTTGAAGTCAAATATCGTTTTCAAGATTTTATCATATTCAAGTCTCATATCCATGACTTGACTTGTAAATATGTTTCTTGTTTCGTAATAAGAATTCCATTTGGAAATCTTCTAGCATAATAGTTCTTTTTGGTGCCTCAGTTAGGAGTTAAGACCAAGCGCTTCAGTAATAAACTAATCCATTTTTGGATCATCCTTATGTAGATAAGTTATTCCCTGTATTTGTGCTTCCTTCTTTGCTAAGATGGTTTGATGTTTTATTCGCATTTGCTTGAACTCTTTTTGAAGCTTAGCTAACTGTGTCTCTACTTGCTGATAAGATTTTGCTTGTTGTAATTATTGTTCAAGTGACATAATTTTATCTTCTTTTTCTTTAAGTAAAATTTTCACCTCTGTTTCTTTGTCAATGGTCGTTGTAGCATAGGCACCTGAAAACTGTGATAGTCTAGTAAGGTTGGCAAATGGGTCAATGGGTGAGTCTTTCCAAACAACATACATCTATTCATTATCAGGGGTAGTAACAACAGTAGAATCCAACTTCCGTTTCTTCCTTTGTCTTTTCACAACTGCTTTGTGTTGTGGGCTATAAAACACATCTACAGGGGGAATCTACTCAACTCTCAAAACAATTTTAGAGGTGGGAGTAACAGGGATGTGCTCTACCTCTTGAGTATTTATAGTCTCCTCCAAAGTGATTTCTTTAGGTGTTTCTGTTGTGGAGTTTGCAACTCTAGTGTCTGTTCCTCTATATGGAGCCTTTTATTAAAGTTGTCCCAATCTTCCTCTAAATCAATCACGAGGGGTTTTATTAGTTGTGTCGAGGTGGAATGGATTTCAACTTGTTTTCTAGCTGAAGTTTGCTCAACTCTATAGATTGGGCTGTATCTTTTTTCGACTCCCTGCTTCTGCTTTTCCTATTTTTTGATGACTTCTCTGGTTCCCTGGTAGATTTCTCTTAGGATTTTGCTCCATAATCAGTTTTATAATTTTCTTTGGAATCTCCTTCTAGACTTACACTGGGAGTAGGCTCCCTAATTGGTTCAATCAATAATTGGTCCAATGGGACCTTTGTTAACCTCCTTTCTCTGTACTCCTAAAAGGTTTCAAGATCTTCACAGTCAAACAGTAATTGTGCCATATGATTCACCTCCGTTAAGGTGTTCTTCTACAAAAAGATGTCATCAAATGCATCTTCCTCATTACTGAATACTTTTATTTTTACCATGGTGGTAAATTCTTTGACAGTGCCAAATGGGTCATATTTCCTTCCAAGGAATTTAGGTAATTGTAGAGATAACATAATCTTTGCTTCTTTAAATGCATGCCCGAGGTCATGCAATGAAAATGCTCCACACTGTAGAGGGAATGTAGGCAAAATGGCCTTTTTTTCTTCCGTTAATGTTTTGTTCATCCCTCCCTCACTAGTTTTTTGATAGGCTATCTCTTTATCCATCAGTTTGTCCGGAACATAGTATGGGAGGACATGGGGGGAGGTAATGTTTCCAAATACCATGATATACGTAAATGTCTTGTGCGCCACCATCTAGCCACTAGGAGGATATCTACCTTGGCTTCTTTGGAAAATCTAGGGGCATCTTGGTTATAAAGCCATTTGTGGATAAGGAGCATCACTCCATGACAAATTTTGTAAAAGTATGGTTGAAAGTGATATTCCCACATGTCTTCATGTTATATGTGAATGGGGAGTGGGTTTTGGATAGTTCACTTTCATCCCATGATAGGAAATTTTGAACCAAAACAAATTGCATCCATTACATAGGCGCTCATAAAAAATGGAGGGTAAACCCTCGAAGCAACACTTCTGTTTCTTCTACAATCCATTATTGTTCTTGCTTAATTATCAGACAAAATTTGTGCCTAATTCATTATAGTTGTGTTTACAGATACATCTATTAATGGCAGCCATTCTAGGGAGAATTTAGTACTACCGGGTTTGCCAAATAGTCTACATAGCATGGCTGCTGCAAAACTATGAGGGGGACAAATAGACGTAGTAGGGTACATACTATTCTTGTATTTCTTTATTTTTCCCTCATTATTTGACCAGTTTTGGGTGCAATCTATTGGGTCCTAGTTCTCTTTGGCAAACTTCTCGACAAACTACTTGTTGTAGATGACTTGTGGCTTTGTTGGGTGGTACATAAGCCGTAGGTTATCTAGCGTAAAAGATCCCATAACGTCTTGGCTTCTTGTCTTGAATTCTTTGTCTAAGATGTCAGCTTCATCAATAACCCATTTAACCATGTCTGTATAAGGGATTATATTTGGACGCGTAGTTATGCAATGTAAAAAATAAGCATGTTGTCTCAAATACAAAGGCATCTGAGGAATCACGTTCGTCAACTGTAACCTTCATTTCCAGAATCCTTGGTTGCTCTTCCTCCAGTATATTATACATGGCCTCCCACATAGAGGTTCCTCCCTCTCTTCTGCAATGTAGTATCCGTAAATAGTGGAGTCATTTCTAACTTCTTAGAGACGACTGCCTTGGCTTTCTTGCCCATTGAACGTGAAATGAAATAATGCAGATAACTTGTAAATGTGATAAAAGGAATTTTATTTGAACACACGTAAGAAGATATCATATCACATTAAATGGTTTTTCACACATTAATGCAGTTAACTCTTACGAAATTCCCATTAATGCTTCGTTATCCCTTAGCTTTAATGCTCATAAATATCTGCATCATAAGTCGGAAGAAAGCTTCTAGGGTGGTTTGAATTGCGATAATGCCAATTTTGTGATTTGCGAAGCAATATCAGAGATTGCAAAATCACATTGTGCCTTATCACTTTTTTTACCTTCCCTTATGTTTTTGCGAGATGCGAGATGTGAGCCACTTGTTTATTGCCTCAAAACATAGTTACTTGTCAGGTTTTTCCTATGTAAATACCTTGTTTAATAAGCAGTGGAACTAAACATTTGTTTGTGATGTATTGAAGGAGTGGGTCTAGGTCTTGATCACATTTTGTAATATCGATTGATGGTAAGTTTGCGGTACTTTATTAAATTCTTGAAATGTGATGTCATAAAGGTTACGATGCCGTCGCAATTTCGCATTTCGCTTGTTTTGAGATAACCTTTTAAGGCGGGCTCTTAATAAATAGTGATATGCGATGCGAGACTTGTTTTCTTAAGAGAAAAACTTTAGGACATAGTTTATGTCAAAAATATGATAGTTTCGAGGTATAAAGCATATAGTCCTCTTTTAATGATTCTTCACTAGATTTGGTGGGTTAGCAAAGCTTTCTGATGATGCTTAATCATGCGATATGCAGGAGGGTAAGCATTTAGTAGTTCTTTTGAAAAAGGGGTTTGATTGATATCTTGCTTTATTCCAAAACTAAATAAGCAAAATGCCTAAATGCTAAGTTTATTTTTTTTTGAGGGATTTTTTAAAGGGTCCCCATTTATTAATGTAATATTAACCACTACTATTAATAAATGGGAGGTTTTTGAATAGCACATCAAATGTTGATTCACTTTGAAGAACCAATTATCTTTGAGAGTTTTTTGAAATTTCTAAAAACTTCCAAAATAAGGATAGTTTTGAAAATAAAAATTATATGGAATATAAGGTAAGTAATATTGCTTATTAATAATAAAACAACATCTACTTAACTATAATTCTTTTGATTATCCTTTTCTGATAGCAAAGTCACTTTGTCTACGTCAGTCACTACTTGGTTTTAAAGATAAAAACAAGGAGACTCTCCTCAAACCAATTTTTGGTATACTCAGATGTCATAGGTAGAGCCTTTGCTTCTAGCAGGAGTTCATAGCTTTGACGGGGTTACCTTTTAAACAACAATGACTTAGTATCCAAACTAGATCATAATGCAATTTTAAAGACAAGCTTGTTTGTATACTTATTACTTTCTTTATTTTCTGAAGCAATTCGTTCTTCCTTCAAATTTTCATCTTTTATCTTTTAAAGGACAATGTCTTGGTTTCGTCACCAAAATTGACAATGCCATTCACTTGATTTGTAACTTAACTAAACAAGTTGGCTCTTGATGAGACCCCTTGTCTTTTTTATTAATATAATCTCAAGCCATTACCCTGTTTTGATATGCAATATTGGTAATGTCAGTTAGTTATAGTCTTATGATCATGGCAAGTCAGCTCTTGAAGAGACCTCTTACCCTTTAAGTTTAAGTATTTTTTAGAATTACACTCTAAAAATGAAAATTGATTAGGTGGGGAGAATCATTGGCTCTTTAAGAGCTTCTGGATGACAATTGTAGAGTTTTAAAGGTGCTTTTATGTAGAGAGAATTTTCTTTGTTATTGATACTTTTATTGACTGATGTAAAGGAAAGTTTTCTTTCTAAATCTAAGTTTCATCAAAGATTAGATAATTCTGGTAGAGAACATGCAGTTTTTAAGCAATAGAACTTAACTATATATTTCAAATGTGAAGATTAATTTCATAACAATCTTTACTTACACAAGAGAAAAGTCAAACTTAAAAAGAGAATATCATTTGTAAAGCCAAAAGTAAATTTTTTTCAACTTGTATTATTCTTTCTAAAATAAACTACATTTGTTGGTAAGATGGATTCTTTCCCATGGACCAAATTAAAAGGAGAAGTGCCAATGGACACTTCCTGAGTTATTCGATCTGCCCATAGAGAAAACATCAAAGACTTATGCCAGTTCTTCTGGTTTTGGTCTACAGTTCATTTAATAATCCTAATGAGATTCTTGTTTGTGGATTCGCCTAACCCATTTCCTCGCAAATAATAATTAGAAAAGTATGCTTAAAAGCCCTTTTAAGAGAAAACTATGTCATAGCATTGCCTAGAAAATAAGATGCATTATCAAACATTAAGGCAGATGGCAGGCCAAATCCGGTAATGATAAATTGATCTATGAATTCAATAATGTTTTCATAATTGGCTACCTTGAGTGGAATTGCTTCCACCCATTTGGTGAAATAATTAGTGGTTGTAAGCATATATCTATGCTACTTAGAAGAATGAGGAACGATCTCACCTATTATGTCCAATCCCCATTGCTCAAATGGTTGGTCAATGTTGATTGGCTGTAATGGTAATGCGGGTTTCCTTTGTCTTCCAGTAGTTGTCTGACAAATTTTACATCTCCTTACATAAATGTGTGCATCTTTGAATAATGTTGGACAATAATAGCCGACATGCAGGATTTTATGTGCGGTGGTATCTCCTCCAAAGTGACCACCAGCTGGTCCATCATGAAGTTCCTGCAACACCTTCTCTGCCTTAGATTTTTCAAGACATATGAGTAAAACAGAATCATAATTTATTCTAAACAGAACATCTTGACAATTTGATATTGTTTATATTTTAATCTCAAGGCCCTTTTCTTTGTGTAATAAATATGCGTTGGGGCATATCCATTTCTTAAGTAAAATATGATATCAACATATGTTGATTTAGTTTCATTAAGGCTTACCTCATAGACTTGTACATCATCACCTAAATGTTGTAATGTTGATAGATTTGATGCTCCTGCCAACATCATGCAAAAACCTTGACCTTTTACAATTTTTGCTAGTCTGATTTTGATGTCATATTCTTGCAGAGTTGTAACCTAATTTGCTCTTTTCTCACCTACATCCCTTTGTATTAACAGATTTCTCATTTCTGAGAATGGTACTATTACTTTGGTGTGGGATTTGAGGAGAAAAGTTCTTAAGTGTTTTATTGATTTGAAAATGTTTTTTTCTCACCTACATCCCTTTGTATTAACAGATTTCTCATTGCTGAGAATGGTACTATTACTTTGGTGTGGGATTTGAGGAGAATAGGTCTTAAGTTTTTTTATTGATTTGAAAATAGGAAAAGCTTGTTTTTCAATGTTTGAGTAATTCAATTCAGCTCCCTACAAATTGGAGCTAAAGAAAGAGATTGGGGCTCCAGCTTTTTCTTCATTTACTTGTGTCAATATGGCTGCATATGATTTCTAGGAAGCGAAAGTATATAAAATGAAATTATTTTAA
The DNA here is from genome assembly GCA_000404065.3 of Pinus taeda. NCBI lineage: Eukaryota > Viridiplantae > Streptophyta > Pinopsida > Pinales > Pinaceae > Pinus > Pinus taeda. Next base: position 113,969 of record APFE030527449.1, read on the forward strand.
AAATTTGGTGTTGCTAAAGATGGGGCATTTATAATTGCTTGTTTGATCAAGTTAAGAGCTTCATGTTCTAAGTATCCCCATTTAACCAGAGAATTTTTCTTTATCATAGATTGAAGAGGTAAGATAATTCTTGAGAATTTAGGGACAAATATTTTAACAAAATTTATCTGACCTAAGAACGATTGCATTGATTTTTTGTTATTCAGTAAAGGTATTTCAGATATTTCTCTAATTTTATCACGGTCAATATGAATCCCTGCTTTGGACACAATGAATCCAAGGAGCTTTCCTTCACTTAGCGCAAAAAAATACTTCTTGGGATTAAGAGAAATTCCATACCTTTAGCAAGGTTCAAAGGTTTTCTTTAAATCCCTTAGATGATTACTGCACTTTCTCAAATATACAGTTATATCAACTAAGTAGATTATTCAGTATATGTTTACTAAACCTTTGAAGGCTATGTCCATGGCTCTCTGGAAAGTAGCACCGACATTAATCAGTCCAAATGGAATCTTTCAATAAGCATAATTGCCCCATTTTGTCCTGAATGTAGTTTTCAGTTGATCATCTAGATGTACTAAGATCTTATTATAACCTGAGAATCCATCCATGAGAGACATTTGTTCTGAGCTTGCAACTGATTGCAATATCTATTCCATAGGGGGCAATGGGAAATTGTCCTTTTGGCAAGCTTTATTGAGATTGTGGAAGTCTATACATATCCAAATATCACCATTATTTATTCTGACTGGGACAATATTGGAGACCCACCGGGAATATCTGACGGGAAGAATATTCTTGGCTTTCAGTAATTTATTCAATTCAAATTTAATCTGACTTTCTAAATTAAGATGGATCTTCCTTAATTTTTGCTTAATAGGTCTTTCATCAGATGTCATGGGAATAATATGTTGAATAATAGAGGTGTCATATGTCTTAATATCTTGATAGTTCCATGTGAAGACATTCTTGTACCTCTTCAAGAAAACTATAAAAGTTGACTTTTCGTCTAACGTAAGTCTGAGACCTAGATTAATATTTTGAGGCTTTAGGTCAGTCCCACAATTATTCAATTCAAACCTTAGAGTTGAACTCTGAATTTTTGAATTGGTGGTTCGTTTAAATCTGTCTTTGAGTTCATATAAATCTTCCAATTTAACTACATATTTTGGTATAGCTTTATTGACTATTTCTTGTTTAAGTTGATTATCATGCTGGTCCTCATCAACTATATTGTCATCATAAGAGCATTCTAAAGTTAGGAATCTTATGATATCTAGATTTTTATTAAAGGCTCTCTAGTTGGTGTTATTATCGGGAATAGAAGTCCTAAAAATCAATTCAATGGAAAATCGATCAGTGCTATAATCCTCTGGTGGAATAAGCTTGGTAGCGACATTAGCTAGAAGATTGGAACTAGCATTTTGGAGTCTAGGAATAGGGGGAATATTAAACATTGTAAAGTGAAAGGTTGGTTCTTGGAGTAATGACTGATAGTGCTTCAAATGTCCTGACAAAAGTGTAAAGTATTTCTCACCTTTTTTATTACAATTTTTGAATCTCCAAATACTTGGAGGTGTTTGATATTAAGGCCAATTTCCTTATACAAACCTTGAACTAGTGCTTCATATTTAGTAGTGTTGTTTGTGCAATCAAATTCAAGTCTGCATGCTAACATAGTCTTTTCCCCCTCTGGGCTAACTAATTTCCAAAATAAAGAGCTAACTACAGGTTTATCTACAAAGTTTATGCATTTAGAAGTGTCTATTTGGGAAAAAATTTGGACTTGAGATACAATAGGGTTTTGTAAGAAAGGTGACGTGTGAGCATTGAAATTCCCTAGGAATGATTCTACCGAGTAGTTTTCGATGATATTGTTACTATGTGCGACTGGTTCATTTTCACCTTCTAGCTTTATGACTATATACTTTTGATGTTTCTAGTGATCAACCCTTATTTGACTTGGCTTGCCATTATAGGGAAGCCACATGTGAGACCAGTCAGTTGCAAAATAACCATGAAGTTTTTCTGACCAGTCTCTGTAAGGAATAAGCATAGAACTCAGTGATATCAGCTACATGTCAATGACTTGACAAACTTTAGGATTTGATGAAATTCTGATGGTTACTTATTTAAGTTCCCCAGCAAATTCAACTTGAGATCAATCTAACTACACTATATATACAATGGATTTTGAGGCTGGACATTCAACTTTAAACAAATTTGTTCTAGGTAAGATGTTAGAGGAAGCTCCTGAATCAACTAAACAGTTGTGTAAATTATTATTAAAGACTTCAAAAATAAGGAGAAATGGAGTATGAGATTTAGATCTTCCTCGAATTAGAGCGATTTCAGTTGGATCAATCATGTTTAAAGAGGTGCTAGGGGGCCTTCCCATTTCTTGGGCGGCTTGTGAGATCACGGTGGCAGGAAGCAGCACAATAGGCACTGCTTTGAGTTCCTTAAGGAGTAGCTTCTACTGATGCTTCAATTTGATAAGCTCATGAAAAGTGATGTTTCCCTAGTTTTCTTCATATCATCAACAATACTATATTCCATTTCATTAGAAACTATCATAGTTTTAGGTGAAGGTGAGGAATCCAATTGAGTAGGAGTGGTTTTGGTGAAGATTTATTACCTATTGTTTTGTCCCTGGGAGGTGGCATTGAAGCCTTCTGCTTTGAATTTTTCTGTGACAAATCAACATGGTTCTTACTTCAGGTAGCTACATGCAATGCTTCTTGAGTTTCCTCATCGGGAAGGATAAAATCCCAAATTCCTTGAAACTATGCCACTTCTTCATCGTCCTATTTTTTGATATCTACCATTTCATTAGACATGGTCTTGAGGACTTTCTATAACCCTTCAAGATCAAAAGGATATTTTGGTGGTTTCTTCTTGGAGTCATCCCTAAAGTCACTTTCTTAGATTTTTGTTCTTCTAATTCGTTTTTCTTTTCTACAGCTAGAATGCGTTTTTCCATAGTTATTGTCTCTTTCATATTTTCTGCCAAAGTCAGTTTGGTAGCTCTATCAACGAAAATAGTTGTGTTTGAAGGTAGAGAAGACATATACCACTTATTTTTGACCTCATCGATGGGCTTAGATGCCGTTGGTATTTTATTCAATAATTTATTGAAGTGATAGTTGAAGTCTTTAATGGGTTCTTTCGGTTCATCTTTCAAATTGAAGAGATCATTGATTAGGGTAGTTGTGGATCTATCAGCTCCAAATTTAGTTAAAAAATTCTCTTGGAAAGCATCCCAACTATTAATAGAACCTGATTGTAGTGATAAGTACCATGATCTTGCTGCTCCCTGTAAATTATATTTAAATAATCTTACAACTGTGCCTTCTAAACTACTTCATTCAAGTTAATGGATAACATGAAATTGTTTATATGTTCCTCAGCTAGTAGGCCCTTATCAAGATTGAATTTGGGTAACCATTTCTCTAGATGAGCTAGCAATTGGTGTAAAGGCTCAGCCATCCTAACAACTCCTATGTTTTTCCATGGCCTTGGAGGATTATGTTCCATTGTTGGTATGTGAGTAGGAGAAGGTGTAGTAGTGGTTGAAGGTGATTGCATAGAAGAAGATGTATTCCATGTACTTGTGTGAATCATGATCTGGAGTGGTGAGGTAGATGATTGATCCTATGATGGTATAGATGGAATTCATGTAGATGAAGATTGTGTCACTAAAAGAACCTCACTGTGAGATTCATATGGTGCTTTCTTAACTTTCTTATGACTTGGCAATGGGAACTCGAATAGAGGAATTCCAAGCTTTTCACTATGTGCTCTAGTTAACCATTGAGATGGGATAAACTGGGAGGTAACACTATCTTGGGATAACACAGATTCTTCTTGAGGTAGTGAAATCCCCTCTAATTTATGAATCAAATATTGGACTTCAGGGGCTTTGGTAGAAGAAGAATGATTTAGATTTTTTCGGACTTTAGCAGTGACTTCTGTAATTTTCTTTACAACTTCTCGCTAAGGATTAGGGGATTTGGAATGCTTTCGAGAAGTTGGAGGTGAGGGTGAGGGAGTTTTACTCTTAAAATAGCCTGGTGATTTGGATTTACTTTCCATTCACAATCAGACCCTCCTTCTAGCACCAAAATTTTGAAGCCTCAAAAATCATTGCTTCAACATGGGGGAAAGCCACCCGGTCTGGACCTTGGTTGGGAGCTCCTTTTCTGTTTGGAGTAGTGATTCTGACTAGGGGTAATGGGACCAATCTCCTAATCTATTTTATGATTGTGATAATGGGGTGATATGTGATATTTTGGAGTAATGTTTAAGCTAAAAGTAATCTAATCTAAACTAATAATCACATGCATTTTATCCTAATTTAAACGCTACCTAATTATGACTATACCCAGGAATAAATTGAAGTCTGCTATCTACAATAATGTCCAAAAGCAATTGGTAATAGAGATCATTGAATTGCAATGAGAAATGAACTCGTTTAAAAATAATCATTTCGTATAAAAATTTAGCCGAAACGATTGTGAAAGATATATCTCATAAGAAATTATTCATGTATTCAACATAAAATATAGGCCATCATCATACAGAAGTGCAATAATGCTAACCAAGATTCGAACTTTCATACATAAATAACTTGAAGAGAAATTATTGCTTGAGACATAAGTAAAAATAATTACAAGATAAAAGTACCATTTATAATGCATCCTACTCATGTGCTTCAGCAATATTGATCTACTTTCAATCCATCCAACACCATCTAAGAGTACAAAAGTTCAATTTCAATAGAGGATGCCAGATAAGATATAAATAAATCTTGTTCCATTAATTTCGCTAGAACTTCCTCAAAGGGACAAAAGTGCATTTTTTGAAGATTGTTTCTAATAAAATTTCTTGACCCCTCTCTAAATGCATGAGAGGGGTTTAAATACTAAACTATAAGACTAAAAATAGATTATTATAAAAATAATTGAGGATTTTTAAATGACCTTCCTCAAATTATGCAAAATAAAACCAAAATAGAAATGAGCATGGTGACTAACTATTTTTCATTTGATCCTTTAAATCACAAATGTCTGTCATCGGTTTGAGCTGTGTCGGTTGGCCGATTTCAACTTTCAACCACCCAGTGAACATGGCGTCAGTCAGCGCTGGCACCATTTTCTCCGTAGAAGTGGTTAGGCATCATAGTTTCATCCACTAGCTATGATGTTTCACTAAATGTCCCTAATATGCTTCATAGTTTAACCTAGTTGTTTACCTAATTGCTTTTGCTCTTTCTTCTGTTACTTCTCCACTCTATTTCAAGTTGTTTTACATTAGGAAGAAAACCTAGAATGGATTATGCCACAAGGTTGGAACTATGTAAATTTTCATTAATATTTTTGATAACGTTGTTTACTGTTGTTGCTGCATCTACTATTGCCTTTTCTGCCTCTCTAAGCTGACAATCCCAGTTTGCAAATAAGATTTCTTTGTGTGACTCCTCGAGTTTAGGCAAGTTGGCTTTTCTCCCATCTTCTGAATTCTACCAGGTGATGAAGTCGAAGACCTTTTTCAGGATTTCATCATATTGAAGTCTTATTTCCATGACTTGACTTGTCAATTTGTCGCTTGTTTCGCAATAAGAATTCCATTTCAAAATCTTTTGGCATAATAGTTCTTTTTGGTGCATCAGTTGGGAGTTAAGGCCGAGTGCTTCAGTAATAAACTGATCAATTTTTGGATCATCCTTATGTGGATCAGTTATTCCTTGTACTTTCACTTCCTTCTCTACTAAGCTGGTTTGATGTTTTATTTGCATCAGCTCGAACTCTTTTTGAAGCTTAGCTAACTGTGCCTCTACTTTCTAGTAATATTTTTCTTTATGTAATTGTTGCTCAAGCGACAAAATTTTATCTTCTTTTTCTTTAAGTGACATTTTCACCTCTGTTTCTTTCTCAATGGTCGTTGTAGCATAGGCACCTGCAAACTATGACAGCCTAGTAAGGTTGGCAAATGGGTCTATGGGTGAGTCTTTCCAGACAACATCCATCAGTTCATTATCAGGGGTAGTAACAACAGTAGAATCCAACTTCCTTTTCTTCCTTTGTCTTTGCACAACCGGTTTGTATTGTGGGCTATAAAACACATCTAGAGGGGGAATCTCCTCAATTCTCATAACAATTTCAGAGGTGGGAGTAACATGGATGTGCTCTACCTCTTGAGTATTTACAATCTCCCCCAAAGTGATTTCTTGAGTTGTTTTCTATTGTGGAGTTTGCAACTCTTGCGTCTGTTCCTCTGTATGGATCCTTTTATTAAATTTTTACCATTATTCCTCTAAATCAATCACCAAGGGTTTTATTAGTTGTGTGGAGGTGGAATGGATTTCATCCTATTTTATAGCTGAAGTTTTCTCAGCTCTGAAGATTGAGCTGTATATTTTTCCGACTCCCTGCTTCCTCTTTTCCCATTTTGTGACGACTTCGTTGATTCCCTCGTAGATTTTTCTTGGGATTCTGCTCCAGAATCAGTTTTGGAATTTTCTTTGGAATCTCCTTCTAGACTTACACTGGGAGTAGGATCCCTTATTGGTTCAATCAATAATTGGTCCAATGGGACCTTTGTTAGCTTCCTTTCTCCATACTCGTAAAAGGTTTCAAGGTATTCAAGGTCAAAAAAGTAATTATGTCATATGATTCACCTCTATGAAGGTGTTCTTCTGTAAAAGGATGTCTTCAAATGAATCTTCCTCATTACTAATTACTTTTATTTTTAACATGATGGTAAAGTCTTTGACAGTGCCGAATGGGTCATATTTCCTTCCAGTGAATTTAGGTAATTGCGGAGATAACATAATCTCTGCTTCTTTAAATGCATGCCCCAGGTCGTGCAATGCAAATGCTCCACACTATAGAGGAAATGTAGGCAAAATTTCCTTTTTGCTTCATTTAATGTTTTTTTCATCCCTCCCTCACTAGCTATTTGATAGGCTATCTCTCTATCCATCAGTTTGTCTGGAACATAGTATGGGAGGACATGGGGGGAGGTAATGTTGCCAAATACCTTGATATACACAAATGTCTCCTCCCCAAACCATCTGGCCACTGGGAGGATATCTACCTCAAATTCTTTGGAAAACCTCGGAGCATCTGTTGTGTGTGGAGCATGATTGTTCAGAGGTCTTTGTTTCAGCGGGATGTATACCCCAGGAAGTTTTGTACACCCCTCCACGCAGGGGGGGCTCGGGGGCAGCGCCCCCGAAGCTAAAAACAGATGTAAATTTGCCTTGTAAAAGTATAGTAATTTCTAGTCAATCTGAGCCGTTCATTAGGCGGATGATCTGACGGTAGAACTTATGTTTAGTTTAGGGTTTTTTGCCCTAGAAGGCAACCCCCCTCTCTTTGTATGAGGGTATTGTATTTGAGGCGGTGATATAGATGTGTATTCGTGTGTGTGAGCGAGAAACAGAGAGGTGAGACTGTGAGAGAAAACAGAGGATATTACAGCGGCTTTGTTGTAGGTTGTGTCTCTTCATTTTGCTGGATAATAGAAAGGAAGGACTGGCTGTTCGAGGTGGATGTAGCCCAAACTGGGTGAACCACGTATATCTGTGTCTCTCTTGTTTTGTGCGTTTTTCTGTGTTTATATTTCTGCAATATTTTATGTGTTCCATTGCTCCGTAATATATAATTTTCTAACAGCATCTCGGTTATAAAACCATTTGTGAATAAGGAGCATAACTCCATGACAAATGCTGTAAAAATGTGGTTGAAAGTGAGATTCCCACATGTCTTTACGGTATATGTGAATGGGAAGTGGGTTTTGATAGTCCACTTTCATCCCATGAAAACAAATTTTAAACCAAAACAAATTGCATCCATTACATATGCGCTCATAAAAATGGAGGGTGAACCCTCGAAGAAACACTTCTTTTCATTCTATACTCCATTATTGTTCTTGCTAAATTATCAAACAAAATTTGTGCTTAATTCATTATAGTTGTGTTCACAACTACATTTATTAATGACAACCATTCTGGGGAGAACTTAGTACTATCAAGTTTGCCAAATAGTCTACATAGCATGGCTACTGCAAAACTATGAGGGGGACAAATAAACGCAGTAGGGTACATACCATTCTTGTCTTTCTTGATTTTTCCCTCATTATTTGACTAGGTCTGGGTGTAGTCTGTTGGGTCCTCGTTCTCTTTGGAAAACTTATGGACAAATTGCTTGTTATAGATTATTTGTGGCTACGATAGGTGTTACATAAGTCGTAGGTTATCTAGCGTAAAAGATCCCATAACCTCTTGGCTTCTTGTCTTGAATTCTCTATCTGAGATGTCGGCTTCATCAATAACCCATTTAACCATGTCTATATAAGGGATTATATTTGGGCACGCAGCTATGCAATGCAAAAAATGACCATGTTGTCTCAAACATGGAGGCGTCTGAGGAATCACGTCCATCAAATGTAACCTTCATTTCCAAAATCCTTGGTTGCTCTTCCTCCAGTATATTATACATGGCCTCCCACGTAGAGGTTCCTCCCTCTCTGCTACATGTAGTATCTGTAAATAGTGGAGTCATTTCTAACTTCTCAAAGACGATTACCTTGCCTTTCTTCACCATTTCTCCCAAAGATTTGCTTTGTGGATTTTCCCTGAAAATGAAGAACAATAGCTATCGGATACACAAAGATGATAAAGAATGTGAAATGAAATAATGCAGATAACTTGTAAAGGTGATAGAAGGAGTTTTATTTGAATGCACTTAAGAAGATATCATATCATGTTAAATGGCTTTTCACACATAAATGTAGTTAAATATTATGAAATTCCCACTAATGCTTCATTATCCCTTAGCTTTAATTCTCCTAAATATCTACATCTTAATTCGGGAAGAAAGCTTCTAGGGTGGCGAGCTTTTGAATTTTGATAATGTTGATTTTACGATTTGCGAAGAAATATCACAGATCGCAATATCATATTGTGCCTTATTGCTTTTCTTACCTTCCTTTACGTTTTTGCGAGATGCGAGCCACTCCTTTATTGCCTCAAAACATAGCTACTTGTTAGGTTTTTCCTATGTAAAGACCTTTTTTAATAAGCGGTGGTCCTAAACATTTGTTCATGATGTATTGAAGGAGTGGGTTCGGGTACTGATGGTAAGTTTACGATACTTTTTTAAATGCTTGAAATGCGATGCAATAAAGGTTACGATGCCATCGCAATCTCACATTTCACTTGTTTTGAGATAACCTTTTAAGGCGGGCTCTTCATAAATAGCGATATGTGATGCAAGACCTTTTTTTGGAATAGAAAAGCTTTAGGACCTCTTTTATGTCAAAAATATGTTAGTTTTGAGGTATAAAGTGTATAGTCCTCTTTTAATGGTTTTTCACTAGATTTGGTGGGTTAGCAAAGCTTTTTTATGATGCTTAATCATGTGATATGCGAGAGGCCAAGCATTTAGTAGTTCTTTTGAAAAAGGGGTTTGATTGATATCTTGCTTTATTCCAAAATTAAATAAGAAAAATACCTAAATGCTAAGTTTATTTTTTTGGAGGGATTGTTTAAAGGGTCCCCATTTATTAATGTAATATTAACCACTACTATTAATAAATGGGGGGTTGTTGAATATCACAACACCACCTAGGGAAATTGTGTTTATACATAGATGAAAAATTCTACATAACAAATTGGCAACTCCACTGGGGAACGATCATCATTTCGAGTATTTTACCTTCATCCTAGTACACCATAGTAGACTTTACTTGCTTCCATTGATTTTATTTCATCCTTTTGAAGTGTTTTTTGGTAAAAATTGTGCTTGAAAGCCCCTAGGATGGCCTCTCTAGCACCAGTGTAGGCTTGGTCAGGACACAGAGCACTGCTAATCACCCTTGGCTTGAGGACAGTGCTTTGAAGTGCACTGTCTCCCATTTAGGGCTGGACTAATCCTCCTTAGGTCAAAAAATCCCTCCTTTGACTTGAATTTTCCCAAATTTCCTTCTGTTTTTGCTTGTTGAAAGATTAATGATGCTTGTGTTTCTGAAATCAACTTGTATCTCTTCTCCTAGCCCTACTTTGACCTTGATTGTTTAGTGTTTCTTAAGATTTTTCTTTATCATTATAAATTCATTGTCAAAGTTAGTTATAGTCAATTAATCTTTGTTGAAAAGAAAGTGTCGTAAAAGTCTTCATCTCTTTCGAAAAGGAATTTTCATAAAGTCTTCATTTCTTGCAAAAAGATTGATTGATTGTATGTGTATCTTGTTCCTTTATGTTCATCTAAACACTAAAGGGACTAAAAAGAAAAACTTTCATTTTGCATATTGTAGTTTTTGAATTGATAGGAATAGCTAGGGAAATTTCATTAGGTGTGCTCTTTGCTCTTTTTCAAAGATCTGATTGCTCTATCCCTTACTAGCTATGGTTTTCATTGTTAATTGAATGAAAGAATGTTTCTCATGTTAGTTTCATTCGAGAAATTGAAAACATACATCATGTGTTGAACCTTGAAAGGAAAATTCATAAGAAGATCAACTTAAAAGTTATCTCAATTAACCTAATAGAGCATTGTAACTTAACGCATAACATTTAGAGGTCTAGGCTAGAGACATGTTCCGACATCGTAAAACATAGCAGTTATCACTAACTTATCTGTGATACATTCCAAGTGTGATACCTCATTCCATGTACATGATTATATCGTATCTTGTCCACATACCTTCAGGTATACAGGGTGGTGTTACAGTATGTAAAGTATAAATGAATGCTCTCACTGTGTGGTTTTGCATTAGACAGTGCTAACATGGATAAGGCCTCCACGTACTTTCGAGTATATATGGGAGGACTACATTAGGTTGCTATACATCCTTAGGTAACCGAGTCAGCTGCCTTGTACACTATGATACACCGAACACAGCATTCGTGGATATTTCCTGCACGTATGTTAAGTCCTTAGTTTACTTAAGAAGTATATTGTAGTTCACAGTTGCTTGGTAATCCTTTTTCCTAGATTATCCCTATTTTGTTTTGTTATTTTATTTTGATTAAAATAAAATTAATTGACCACAGATAACATCCTCCACGACACTCCATAGTTGATCTTAGGTTGAGACATATGGAAACAACGACAGAGTCCACCAATCAAGGAATTCCTTTTGATGGGAATCCTAGTCCTTTTCCTCCTTTCGGAAATATTGGTGCTCCTTATATGGCTACATTGTCCCTTCCAAGACTTACCATTGGCTTGCCAGTATGGTTGTTCTCAACCTCCTTGGCCCCGCAACTGAATATTCCTCCAATTGGACAAAATCAACCTCCAATTGATCCTAAAGTTGACCCTTTTACTTCTTCGTCAGTTTTTTCTTCCTCCCTTTCTTCCTCTTCACCTGGTGAAAGTATTGACACTAGTAACTAGGTGGCTAAGAATAATAATAAAGGGAGAAGAAGAAGAAGAAGAAGAAAATTTAGTAGTGGGCAACCAAGCAACCATTTCTTTTAATGAAACTTCTGATGAGAAACCATCCAATAAGCCTCACAAAGTTTGATATCTATGCAAAATTTGTACGGGAGACTATCTTCTTTGAAATTGTTTTGGCATTCCTTAGACCTTAGAAGAATGGTTTTCTCGCTCACATCATCCTGTGTCATCAACTTCTAGAGTTCATGCTGGTGACACACCATCAACTAGTGGTAGTAAAGTTCATGGAAAAAAGGGTAAAGTTAAGTTTACCTGTAGGTTATGTGAAGGGAATCACCCCATTCACCTTTGTCCTTATCTGGAAGAAGCCAAAAAAGTGTTGGATAATTTTCCTGCTTCTCCGTAGTGACTTCCATCTGGTTATAGACTCTCCCTTAATCCTTCACTATTTGATAAAGTGACTGACCCAAATCAACCATCGGTCAAATGCACTCTCTCTGAATGTGAATCCCATGAGTCTATACCTGACCAATCATAAGTCAAGGAAATAGTTGACCCGATTTCACCTTCATTTAGTCGTACCTTTCCCATAGAGAGTCATTATGATACCACTCAGGTTTTTTTCATTTCTTCAAATTTCAATGAGCTTGGGGTCAATCCTCTTGTTCCATCAAGATAGGAGCAAAATCCTCTTGTTCTCATAACCCAAGGGGGTAATTCTCTCGTTCTTACGATACCCCCTCCAAGTAGTCTGGTCACTTCCTTTGATTGGAATCAATTGGTAGGATGTTGTCTTCCTTCTTATGTGCCTTTCCAGATCATAGTACAGGTTTGTAATATGATTGTACCAGGAACTATTATAGATGAAGGTGCATCTATGAGTATCCTTTCCTCTACTACTTGGCAAGCGCTCGATTCACTGCCACTTGTGCCTATTACCTAGAATTCGTTGGCTTTTAACAAAGGAACCAGCGAACTATTAGGGATCCTTCCTCAGTTGCCTATTACTTTGGGAGGAAATTTTTTTTATCTCAATGTGATGGTAGTCCCAGGCCCTTTAGATTATAATTTACTTCTTGGGTGCGACTATGTTTATGACATGGGAGCCATTGTTTCAACACTCTTTTGAGTGATGTGTTTCCCGCTTGAAGGCAGAATTGTCACCATTGACCAGATTTCATTTCACGGTCCAAATATGGCTTCTAGTCAACCATCTTCCCTAAATCGTCCTTTTATCCTAATGGTATCTTCCCCACCATGGGTCAATTATGTGGCAACCCGTTCCATATCTCTCAAAGGAATTCCTTGCTACATATCCCTTACAGAGCATTGTTCTCCCATCTGATGAGAACCTCTTGGAAACCATGACCTCTTATGGGTCGTGATCAAGGAATAAGAGGATAGTTCCTGGTCTTGTGTCAACCTCATTAAAAAATGAAACAAAGGGTATGAGGATAGTTCCTCGTCTTGCTTCAACCTCGTTAAAAAATGAAACAAGGAATATGAGGATAGTTCCTAGTCTTGTGTCAACCTCATTAAAAAAAATGAAACAAAGGGTATGAGCATAGTTCCTTGTCTTGTGTCAAGCTCCTTAAAAATTGAAACAAGGAATAAGAGCATAGTTCCTTGTCTTGTGTCAAGCTCGTTAAAAAATTAAAAAAGGAATATGAGGATAGTTCCTAGTCTTGTGTCAACCTCATTAAATAAAGAAACAAAGGAATATGAGCATATTTCCTTGCCTTGTGTCAATCTTGTTAAAAAATGAAACAAGGAATATGGGGATAGTTCTTTTACTTTGTCAACCTAATTAAAAAATGAAACAGATCCTAGAGCATAGTTCCTTGTCTTGTTTCAAGATCGTTAAAAAAATTAAACAAGGAATCTAGGTAGAGTTCCTTGTCTTGTGTTAAGCTCATTAAAAAATGAAACAAGGTCCCCTAGAGCAAAGTTCCAAGTCGAGTCTTTGATTAGATCTCGTAAAATCCCAGTCGAGTTTTTCACTTGATCTCATAAATGAACCTTCATTCCATCCACTTGATAGCCACAAGTAGTCTACTTAGGTGAATGCATTGAAGCTTGGGGGGCATGCACCTAGAATCGAGTCATCATGCTGGGGCATGTAAACTAATCCAAGTGTAGTTTTTTGTTTCAAGCTTGTGTAAACATGAAACTGAATCCAAGCATAGTTCCATGTGGTTCAAGCTTGTGTAAAAATGAACCCATCTCCATTTTAACCCTCGTGATTGCCATTATATCAGCCTATTCCATTGGATGGGCCTTGGTTTTCTCCTTCCATTGTCACTATCTGCTTGGCCGATCATACGCTTTCACTTGGCTGTTTTACCATTTTGAGGAACAGTTGCAATGAGTGGTCTTATTAGCCAACCTCTTCACATAAATCAACCTATTTTGAGAAGTTCCAACATCACTAGAACTAGTTGCTATCCTATACACCACTCGTTCCTCAAAGCAGAGTCCTCTTTATGCTCTTTTTAGACTCTTCAAACATGAAAGGATTGTCGAGAGCTTGTCCTTTTCAGCTCATAAATGGATTGGAAACAACATCTACTCAGTATAAGTTTAACCCTTTTCCAAATTGAGATAGAATATTTATGAAAAAGGAATACGTTGATCGAACATGGTCAATAGGTTCTCTCTCATATTATTTTATGATTTTTCAGACTTGAGAGACAAATCTTTGAAAAAGAACTTGTGGAGTTTTCTTTTTGTCCCTTTTCAAACTCTCTAAACATGAAAAGGATCGAGCTATCATTGTCGTTAAACTCATTAAAACACCAAATAGCGACAAACTTGTCCATCATAACAAGACCGAGTTTCACCTTTACTAGACTCGTTAAAACATCACATAGCGATGGATTCACCAAAAGGTTGGAATTATAAAAGAAGCATATGTTATCCTCCACAATCTTGATAAAAAATAAAGAGGTACTGGTCAGCAATGATTGGGGAAAATGGGAAAAGGGGTAAAACACTTTATGGCAGCAAGTCGCTCTTGAACATGACACTTTCACTTCATTAATGTGACTAATTGGGTTGGGTTATCTACTTGATGGTCATCATACCTTGGTCTATCATACCATCCATTACTTTTGAAATGTTTAATAGAAGTCAGTCGGTTAAATTCATCCTTTCTAATACTCATAAACCTTCATTTTCATGACCTCCATTCCTGAACCTTGTGTCGTCAGTCACATTCCGTATCCAAAAATAATTACACTCGTTTCATGTCGTTGATGTGGGATACATCAAGGCCCTCCCATGATGAGTCACTTCTTGTTGACATTAGCACATTATCCAAGAAGTTGACTTAGAAACACCCTTTTAGTACCTTGGGGCTTGTATAAATCAATGGAAAGTTTCTCGCTTCCGGTGATAGGTTGAGATCAGTACCCTTCGAACGAAATACTTTGTATGGTGTTCGACATCAAAACATCCATTCATACCATGCAGAATGTACTACAGTACCTTGAGGATCATTATCATTATCGATGATTTCTCTCATGCCTGTTAACAACTTACATCATTGGTTGGTAATTAGACGATGTCTTCCCATGTTCGGCTTTATATCACATATTCACATGGTTAGACTCATACTTGAGCAAATGATTGAATGAGATAGAAGACCCCACATCTAGTTTCATCCATTCGGGTTGCGATTTCAGGAAAGTACTAAATCATCTGTACAATGGCTTTACACAAATGGTCATCCTATCATGGGTCTATATCTGTAGACGACTATCTATGTACATATAATGAAAATTTTATATGTTGAGCATGGGTATGCCTTCCCTCAACAATTCATGAAAATTCCAAAATATCATGATATTATGTATTGTAACTGATGTTGTTACCATCCACTTTAGAACCTCCTCATCACATTGTAAAGCATATCACTCGACATTATCATTTTCGACTTTATGCTTTAGGGGGTAGTTGTCACAGATCCATTTGGGCACATCACTCCCAACATTCAGATTAGTACTAGTAGGGCTCATCAAACCCTAATCTAGTTGCTACATGCCCTTGACAAGTCATCACTTTGAATGCTTCCTTCCCTGAAAGTTTCCTTGCCTGAAGCCCTCTAGAAATGCCTCCTTGAGGGACCACCACAACCTTGGTCAGGGGTAAATGCACTTTAGTGCAGGTAGGCCCATGTAAGGGTTCATTTCAGTGCACTTAGGCCCACTTTGACCTACATTAGGCGATATTGAGCAAATTATTCATAGGGTTTTGGGAATATTCTTATCTTCTTGAGCGCTCTATAATATTCCCACACTTATCATCTCCTATGAGCTCGAAATTGGATAGGGAATGAGTTAAGTAACCTCCTATCCTCGCATCCCTTCCTCCATGGAAGCTAACTCTAAGTTTGGAAGGTCATTCAATACCCTCATTTATGACCAAACCACCTCCATTTTCCTATAAATTGAGAACTCATCTAAGTGATCAAGGGACTAGACTTTGAGAATTTGTAAGGAGATACTGTTGGTGTGAGGTTTGAGATTATAATCAAGTATTGTTATGTTGCCAGAGTGCTGTGCTTTTGATTTGATGTTGGATGGAACTCAAGCTAGAGGAGTGACATTGGATCAGACTTCATGGTTGTAACTCTTCCTTCTACTTAATAAAGATGTTTACACCTTTTCCCATTTTCTGTCTTTATGTATGATGATTATATGTGTAAATGCTTTCGATTCCATTTGCTTATAGTAGATAGATCTCTTGCTTTTATTAGTTTTTGTCCTCTATTTATGATTGCAGGTACTTGTCGAGCTGATTAAGTTTGAGAAGGAGCGATGGGAGCCATAAAAAGGAGACAAAGGGAAAGAAAAATATAACAAGTAGGTCCCTTATCGTATTTATCTTCTATAGAAAAAGGTTAAGCGCTTTAATTCTATTGTTCTAGGTGTAGCTACCCATCTAGGGAAATTGTGTTTATTCGTAGATGCAAATTCCACATAACACTAACCTTTGTGGGAGATGTCCAACTAAGATCCTTTGAATCTACTCAGATAATCATTTTGACTAGGTAATCACTCACAAGGTAGCATAAAACAAATAAAATTGTAATCTATGGATGAGGGGAGAGTAGCACAGGCCTAAGGAAGTTCTCATGACACACTAGAGATGGATGAACTTGAAATTACATGTAAAATTCATGGCCAATAAAGAATAAGAATCCATTAATCATTACAATACACAAATAAAAGTATTGGAAAAATTATTGTAGAAGGTTGTGCTCAATGATGGGAGTCAACCATAGGGGACATGCATTGAAGGGACCCATTCAATCCCAATAACCTTGTAGTGACACTAGAGAGAGTGCATATGTACATCAAATGCATGGATAACTATGGGAAATAGTGGATAGGCCTCAATTTCTACTATCCCATGATCTCACTACCATCCCAAAAATATCAAATATACTATATCATGACAAAGAAGTAAAATATTTCCTCTTGGGATATTGAGAAGAGGAAAGGTTATTTCCATGCCCATGAAGTAGGAAAGGTTGAATACAACATTAGCAATCTCCATAGAAAATATTCCCACTTTGACTCTGATTGATAATCTGGTTGCATAGGTACATGCCACACTTTCAATTCGGGGGAGATGATGGGTACCCACATTGGCATCCTTTCAATATCCATTCACCACCTTTTTAATACCTTTTTCCCATCCACATACCTCATTATAATCCATTTTTTCCACAAAAAATAACTTTTACCAGGTTCAAAGAAATCTTTGGTTATGTCACTTTTAGTGTTCATTCTTATGCATTAAGTAAATAATCCACCTTTTTTATGTTAAATAACAAGGAAAGCTTGAGAAATACTATAAATAGGCTTATAACAGGCACCCCAAATGATATTGATGTGGCATCTCTTCAATTTATGAGGCTCTTTTAAATCCTTCTTATGACAAAATAATTTTTTGGAGGGTTTGTCAAATATATTTTAAATTCTAAATAAAATAGAGGGTTTTGGCACCAAATTCTTTGAACTTAAAAAGGGGGTTTTCCCTCCAATAGTCAAATTGAATTTTTGGCTCCACAAAATTCAAAATTCAATTTTTTAATGGGTTTTTCCCTCCTAAAATATGTAAGTCAATTTCCCTCATGTGTTCCCCTCAAAAACTATTTAAAAGCATCATATCACACCTCTTATGTATCAATTCAATTCTTATCATCAAGAAATATTTCTATATAATTTGCTTCGCCCCTGTGGAGAAAAGGATCATCAAATGAGAGGCCTAGCTTTCTTGTGCAAACCATATCTGAGGAACAACAACTCTTTTGGGTTTATGATGCATATATATGGGTTTCATTGGGGTTGTTTTGTAGGGAATTGAAGATAAACTCATTTGAAAACCTGAAGTAGCTTTTTCTTATACAGTCTTCATCCCTCCTTAGGGAATCCTTCTGAGTAGAACATGACAATATATTTTATCTAGGCTACCAAAGTCCCTGTAGCTATCAATGTTGAAGCATAAAAATAGATTTCGCTAGGATAAATATCTTTATTTATATGGTTCTTATTATTAATAAGCAAAACAGGGAAAATTTTAAGAACCACCCTAAATTTATATGTATAATAAATGGGCTAATCCCCATGATACATAGGAAAAATGGGAGGCGATTTTATCAATAATATAATTTGTATATATAATTTTTTTGGCGAGTCTCTCACCGGATTATATTATCTTGTACAGTGATGGAGAATCTTTCATTGAATTATAAAATATTGTAAGATCTTGGGAAATCTTTTACTGAATAATAAAACATTGTGAAGTCTTGGCGAATGTTTTGTTAAAGTATGAAACCATATATGAAAATAAGAAAACATATTCATTAAACTATAACATACTAACATACATGTTTGGAAAAAAGAAACATAATTTTATCTTCCTATAAACAATGTTCCAAGTTTCAGTGGTCGTGTTTGTCAAGGTTCTTACAATACACTCTTTCATATCATTCTATTAGTTTTGATAATATTCCACAACAAAGTTCTTGTAGGTGTTGATATTGACAATGAGTTCTGTCAAGGTAGGAGAGATTAATCTTTTCTCTACAACTTTTGTCAAGCTACCACCTTTTTCAGTTATCAAATTTCTTTCTTATTCCATAGACTCAACACGCAAGATAAAATAAATAAAAATAATAAAAATAAAAATAAACACATCAAGTTTGTTTACCCCAACACGCCAACAAGTAGCAAGCCCCAACTATATTATATAAGAAAGTATTAGGTATCCCAAAGGCTTGAAGGGGATCTAATTGAAAGAAGTGACCATTGTGAGAATCCTTCCAATTAAGATATGAATATATAAATGTAGATTTATTATTATTTTAATTGGAAATATTCAATTAAATAATAAAAGTTTATTATGTCTCTCCCAATCTAAATTTCTTACTAGCATAATTCGCTACCCTCATAGGTCTCGCATCTTTTAACAACATTGTAACATATATATTAATTTCCTTTTCGGTGAACAATCTCCACCTTTTAGGAAAATATGGTGCAGTGGCTCCAACCCCTACAGATCATTAGGGCAAGCTAAGAATAGCACAGAAGATGAAAGGTTGTACAAACCAGCTTATAATGTGAGAAATCTTATGCGAGGGTGATGCGGAAAGAGTGATAAGGTTTCATTGTTTTGAATTTTTTTTGTTAAGAAAAAGTTAAAAACCAATATTAAGGGAGATATTGGTATTTTTTATTAAATTTTGTGAAGTGACTAAATGTAGCTTTAACCATTCACCTTAAGATATTTTTACAATATAATTTCCTAAGTCTATTTAACATCTTCATTATCATAAACACCAACCTATATCCATATTAACTCCACATCTACCACTCTTAGGGGGCTGAAATCTATTTATCCCTCTGAGCACTTGGTAGACCCAGAATTAAGATGGATCTAAGATGATAGAATTTTCCCTTTAAATAGTCTATGCTCACATGCTACCATGTATTACCATGGTCATACATGGGTTATCATAAACCTAGAACTTACACTTACTATCAGAATTTATAAAAATTTAAACAATTAATAATTGATTTTTATTTTATTTTTATTTTAACCAATTAAAATGTTTAACATACATTAAATTACAACATCCATTTTTACTCTTGATCCACCAAGCCCCGAGAGGGATCAAATATTTTTTCACTCTATGCTAGTTTGCATATCACAATATTTGATCCCTCTAGGGCTTAGTAGATCCAGAGTAAAGATCAAATATTTTTCACTCTATGCTAGTTTGTATATCACAATATTTGATCCCTCTGGGGCTTAGTAGATCCAGAGTAAAGATGGATCTATGTTGGTTTAATTCCCCCATTTAAATAGGCTTGATCCACCAAGCCCCGAGAGGGATCAAATATTTTCTCACTCTATGCTAGTTTGCATATCACAATATTTGATCCCTCTGGGCACTTAGTAGATCTAGAGTAAAGATGGATCTATGCTGGTTTAATTCCCCCATTTAAATAGGATACATTCCACGTGAATACCATGGGTCAATACCATGTGCCATTTTTATTTTTATTAATACTAATATTAGAGTTAATAATGTTCTTTTGGCATGGTATTAATAATAATCTAGCCCATGGTATTTGGCCCATAGTATTTTGCCCATAGGTTTCACCTAAAATATGACAGTAATATAAGGTGACTTATGGAGTAAATATAAAAAATGTTTTATTTGTTTACTGTACCTCTCATTTATTTATATTTTTATTAATTTACCATACCTCTTTTACAAATATGGTATTTGGCCCATAGGATTCACTTAAATAAAACCTCTTTTTTGAGCCTTCATAAATAGAAAGAGGGTTATGGACTAAATATAAAAAGATGTTTTATTTATTTTAAGATACGTCTAGTTTATTTATATTTTTATTTATTTACCATACCTTTTGAGTAAGTATAAAAAGAAGTTTTATTTATTTACCATACCTCCACTTTATTTATATTTTTATTTGTTTACACCCTTGCATATATAAGGTGACTTATGGAGTAAATATAAAAAATGTTTTATTTATTTACCATACCTTTCATTTTTTTATATTTTTATTAATTTACCATACCTATTTTATAAATATGGTATTTGGCCTCTTAGAGCCTAGATTTACCTCAGGCTTAAAAGGTAAGCTTCTAGGTCCACATCAAACCCCGCTCAGCCTCGTAGCTAGCCCTACGAGGACAGGAGAGGGCTCTTTCCGGGTCAATCTCAGCAAAAGATAATCGATGGGACTTGAGATGACTGATTTAATTACTGATCTTAGGCTAGGTATATAGTGCAAGGATTTGATTTGATTTTTTGGGGGTTTTGTTGGAATCAAGGGAAAGGCAAATTCGGGTCCAGGGATGAAGGCCAGTTTTGCAGAGTTCTGATTGGGGCAAGAAAGGCAATTATTTTAATGCTTTGATTTGTAAATGTGGATGGTTCAGACTGGTGAGAAGCTGAAGAGGGAAAGAGGGTATCAAGAATCCTCTTCAAACTGAAGAAAACATTGAGAATTAAACAAAACTAACAGGCAGAGCACATCAAGCTAATGAATTCTACCTTTGTCGCTCATTTGTTTAATTTCATAAGCAAAAGAGAAAGGAAATGGTACACATAAATATCATTGAACTTACAAATTACATAGAGAAGAACACCATCAAAACATAGAGCCACAAGGATCCCAAAAAGTGCTGCAAACCCTGGTCTTTCCTTTACCAAAAATGCAGAAATCAAATGTACAATAGAGTGCCAAGAAATCCCAAGTGTCCAACGATGAAAATCACTGAGAAATTACATGATATGGACAAGCCTAACTCCTTCCCATGCCTCTAGGGGTCAAGCTCATTGTCATGCGGAAAGAGTTAATCTTGCGGACAAAACCAACCTCCCTAGAAGCTTAAGGCTTTCTAGTGACAAACAAGACAATTAAGAACAATCCTTCTCTAAATATGCATTTACCATATAAGAAGTCAAGTGTTTAGATCCTACCTGTAGTCCAACGTTGTTGTAGTAGTCCAACCTCGTCAATCCGGATGAGCTCCTCCTTCTCTCCGAAACCTGCATTCACTAACATTCAAACGATTAAATAGCACCTGAATATCTCATAAAATAAAACATGTTCAACATACAGACCAAGGAGTATATGAAACAACTCAATAAATACCAAATTGTTGAGAAGAATGGACTTATTTGTATTAATAGGAAACAAAAGAAACCATTACAACCTAAGCCTTGGTGTTGTGCAGATCCCTCCTAGGGTCCAGCAAGAGTTTTCCTTTACTTTGATAAGCTCACCCACTTCCAAATGAAACAAGAAAGGATGGGAATCTCTCCTCACAAAATTCTACAAGGAAGTCCTAATTCCAGCAGCATCTACCCTTTGGAATATTCAGCTTTCAACCTCCCTCCTTTTGGCCCAATGCCTGTATTTATATGCTCTAGAGGAAGTTAATCAGGTCACCATCAATGGGATAAGCCCCTCTTTGGAGGGTAGCTCCTTCTTTGATGGGATAAGTTCCTCTTTTCATAGGATACATGAACCATCTGGAGGCACCAACACACGTCAAACAAGCTTCTAGAATGCTCTAGAAATGACCACAAGTAACTTTTTTAAGATGAAACTCACGCCTTTTGACCTTTACAGGAGTACGCACCCACCCCTTTACATACAGAGCGTACAAGTACGCAGGTATTATGAACTTGGGTTGCGTACACGCGGGTAAGGTTGAGAGAATCTACGTACCCAGAGATAGATATATTTTTAAAGACTTTCTCTCTTTCTTGAAGTTTGACATGGAGAGCAGAGGTATGAGGCTTGCCAAGGAGGATAGTATGACTATTGAAGGAGCCATACTAACTGCAAATAGTCATGGTGACAAATTTTAGTGTAACAGATTGCCCCCTAAAGTGCGAAGCCTGTAATAGATTAGGGTTTTATATCATCTAGGAAGGGTGAAGTACTTTATCATTCAAGGATTATCTCGTGGAGAGCCTGGTTAGAACCTGCAATTTTCAACACAAAATACATGTATAAGATTATATCATCGCTGAGGTAGGCATTCCCATACTCAGATCAAAACTTTTAACTAACAGACTAACTATTCTGATACAGGAATGATTTCATAATACATCATAATCATAGACTCGTGTAGACACAGTATGGACGCAGCCATCTGTTTATGATTGGTCTACAATATAATGAATACAAAACTCCTCGCAGCCTGGATGGTGGAAACTAGATCCAGGGTCTTCATCTCTACTTGCCGAATTGGTAGGATTCTAGCCATGCGAATAAATGAGTCGATGTCTAACATGGTAGAAACCACTTGATTACCAGTCAATGATGTAAACTGTTAACAAGCGTGAGAGAGACCACCAGTGATGTCAATGGTTCTCAAAGTACCCAGTACAATCCATGAGATGTGAATGAATGAGTCGATGTCGAACATTTAACGAAGTCCTTCGATCGAAAATCAATGATGTAAACTGACGTCGAAGGCGAGAAACCTGCCATTGATGCATGCAGACTTCAAGGTACTGACGATTTCTAAGTCATCTCTCTAGATAATGTGATGATGTCGATAGAAAGCGACCCGTCGCAGGCAAGCCCGCAACACGAAATCATAGTTCAAGTTGAAGAAATGTTGCTGTAAGGACTGACTCAGGGATGGTTAAAATGGATGATAGGTATTTTGCAGTTGAATGTTTTATTTGCAGGCCTCTTGAACACATAACGACACAACAGATGGCTTGGTGACGAATAACTCAAAGTTAATACCCGGAACCCGGCTGAAGAATTTTAATGTGGTTTGATCAACTGTGAGGTAAAGGATTTCCCAACCCAGGTGAATGAAAATTGTCGTGTTCAAGAGTGGTAATAAGGTTTTTTCTGAGACAAAAAGGATAACAAATAGGCTCATTCTTCTCTCTTTCCCCCCACCATTTCTGGCAAGTACCTCTTTATTTTTTACAAGCTTGAGGAGGATAACATATGCTTGATTATAAGCTCATCCTTCGGATGAGTCCAACTTAGTTTTGATTCGAACCCTAAGAAGGAGTGGTCTGTTCCTGTTTGTAATTGAACAGGTCCTTGACTGTGAAATTTTAACGAGTCCAGTATAGGAGAAACTCGGCGTTTTTCAATTTTAGAGAGTCTGAAAAACTTGAAAAGACTCCATATTGGACTTTTTCATAAATTTGTGTCTCCTAAGCCCGAAAAAGTATAAAATAATACCTAGGAGAACCGCTTGATCTTGTGACCAAGGAGTGCTTTCATGATTAGTGTCTTTGACCTGAAAAGTAAAAAGCGATCAAGGACACGTCGTTTTATTTCCAGTATCGAATTTGAAACGACAAAAACCCGGCAATCTTTTTCTGTTTTTACGGTCAGAAAAGGGCTATAAAGGGACCGTCTTTTAATTCTATTTTAACGAGTGTAAAAGAAACGCTCGGCAATCTTTTCATATTTTAGGAGTCAGAAAAGGGCTTAAAAGATGACTCTGATGTTTGGTTCGTGAAATGACAAGTTTCCCTGAAAATTCCTTTGTCCTGCACAAAAACGACACATTACTCATACCTGTTTAAGATAGGCAAAATACATTGAAAAACGTCCTTTCATGGTGAAAAATAAACAAATTTAGTATTTATTCATCCAAAAAACGTATAAAAAGACTTTTTACCATGTCATTTTTACCATTTTACTGTTGAGGGAGAGAAAAGGGCTTTTGGCAAGAAACTTCCGTGGACTCGGAGAATCCGACCGTCGGAATCGAGCGCCGTCTCTTTCAGGTATTTCACAACATCCTCCTCTTTGTTTTCATTCGATTAAAATTTCATTTTAAGCCCTAATTTGATTTTTTGGGGGCTTTGGGGTTTTGAGATCCGCTTTTCGGGGTACGCAGCTACCCCATGGGTAACTTGCGTACCCCGACATTTTCGTTAATGGGAAAATGGTTGGGGTATGCAACCTACCTTCAGTATAGCTGCGTACCCATGCTCTGTTTCTGAAGGCGGGGTGCGTACTCCACGCAAAGCAATTTCAAAAAACCCAAATCTCAAGATTAAACCATGAATTTTTTATTTGATGAATTCTAATGGATGTTTTCTGGTGTGTAGATTGCCCACCATGCTTGATTGGCGCGAGAGAGAACACGAAGATTTCGATTTGGCCGCAATAAATCATCAACCTTCCATTGATGCTTTAAAGGCATGCGGTCTTTACAAATACTGGGTGTCATGCAGAAAGAGTTATTTTTGCTGACAAAACTAACCTCCCTAGGAGTCTAAGACTCTCTAGTGACAAACAAGACAATTAAGAGCAATCCTTCTCTAAACATGCATTATTATATGAGAAACCAAGTGTTTTTTCGATCCTACCTGAAATCCAACGCTTGTTGTAGTAGTCTAGCTTCGTCGATCCAGATGAGCTCCTCCTTCACTTTGAAACCTGCATACACTAACAATCAAACGATTACATAACACCTGAATATTCCATAAAACAAAGCATATTCAACATATAGACTAAGGCGTATATGAAACAATTCATTAACAACAAATCATTGAGAAGAATGGACTTATTTGTATTAAGGAAACAAAAAAGAAACCATTACAACCTGAGCCTTGGTTTTGTGCAAGTTCCTCCCAGGGTCCAGCAAGAGTTTTCCTCTACTTTGACAAGCTCACCCACTTCCAAATGAAACAAGAAAGGATGGTAATCTATCCTCACAAGCTTACAATGGAAGTCCTAATTCCAGCAGCATCTACCCTTTGGAATGTTCAGCTTTTAACCTCCCCTCCCTTGGCCCAATGCCTGTATTTATAGTGTTCTA